>KK903039.1:27225-44207 GCA_000696445.1 Aquilaria agallochum
ATTTAATGACTTAATATTTGTTTGAGGGATTTTTCTTTTGATCTCACCAATTTGTTATCTTTGGTTGTCTTATACATGCATCACATACAAATATAAAACATGCATCCCATGCTTACAAGAAAGTAAACGTGACATGGTTATAGCCCAAACTATGCGATATTCTCAAGCCAATGAGAATATCATAAAAGCCTAACAAAAGAAAAAGGTCTTCAAAAGCTCCTTTCTCCCATAATGTACCATTACATCAATAATAGAAACCTCGAGTTACATTCGAGGGGAGTAAGGTGAGAAGAGAATTTGCAATGAGAGTAACAAGAGATGGTACGACTCGCGGGCCATATTCACAAGTACAACCAATCAAGGGCTATAACCATGCACCATGCTCCAAACACCAATCAGTATATCATGTCAAATCTCATTCAACAAAAATGCATGCTAATTGACACACGTTGATTAACCAGTTTGTATTTATGTGTCACTTAGCATATGGCGGTTCCACTGCTCGGTCAGCGGCGGTGGTTCCGTTGACCGGTCAGCAGACGGGGTCAAGAGGGGCCACCCTTGCGGGGGGTTGCCCCTGGAGCAAAAAATTGTCTTACAATTGTCTTGCCCGAGATCTTCTATTTCGAACAAGTAGGCACCCGAGACTCCTCCATTCGAGCCACCAAAAATACCTTACTTTCGGTGCCCTAAGAGGCCAAATTCAAACCAAGCTAGTGTTTTTGTAGCTATTGCAAGAATCCTAATCCATATGGGTATCTCATACCTATCAATTTCGGGTTAATGTCATTAACCAATTAGTGTCATTTCTTCATCTATGTCATATGTTCATTATGAGTTCCGGTTTCATGCATCATGAATCAATCTAATTAATCATGGACAAAAGCAACCGAACACGTAAGATTATGCGATTCAACATTCAATCCCGATTTAGGGTTTCACCAGTAGCTCTGATACCACTGTTGGGTTTTGGGAGCTAAACAACGCATCAAAATTTAATCGAAACCCTTCAGGATCCAAGTGAAACAGGGTAAACCAGGTGTTCAAAAACTTTCATACCTAATTTTCGGTTGAGATCTCTCACTCAACTGTAGAGTCAAATCACAAAACTTGAATAGTTGACATGTTCAACCTTTCTATGGTATACACATGAGCCTTTCGGGATCACCACGCTTCCACCGCATCCCAGCAGATGCGTTTCTCTTGCCCTCGCAGTGCTAGCTTGCATCCTCCATGGAATTGCAAGAGAAGATTGCAGCTGTCCTTTTGGAAGGCTAGGGCAAGGAAACCTGCGAATTTCTCAATAAAATATGTATTTACAGTGAGACTCAACTTCCAGGCCTAATGGGTTTCGAATCCCTAATCCAATTAGGATTTAATTTTGGGTTTAATAATGGCTCAACTCTTGGGCCCATTATTAATACGAAATTAAAGTGAAACCATAACCCAAATAATTAGCCCATGCACTCTAATGATCCAAATGGCTCTATGTGTGCAACCCAATAGGCTCTTACCGCGTTGTCAATGATTATAAATCACATTTATGATCATAAGCAATGAGTGGTGTCTAGCAACACATCATTGCTACCCAAGTGACAAGATTGTCGGTGATTCGACTAAACCTTTATGATCATCGTCGATATATGCCATTGTCCCTTTGTCTAAGATATCAAGACTAAGCACGAGACATGGAATGTGTCACTCTCGTATAGCCCAATCATTGGTTTCTTGATTACCGAGTCAAACAACTTAAACTAATAACATTGATATCGTATATCAACTCATCCGAGCATGGCCATGCATATTTCTAAGTCCTACTCTATAAAGGCGCCCGAAGATATCACTCCCGTTACATAAGAGGGACAAATCCCATCTTGATCATACAAATCCCTCAACATGATATGTGACATACCCAATGACCTCCTTCAAGTTCACTCAGTTACGAGCAACAAAGGAAAGTATCAAAGTATGTCACTCACATGTAAGGAACCTTGATGATCTTAGGTCAAAGGACTACATATACCATGTTCACTATGAGAATCACTTATGACACTTATATAACGATCCATGTAGTGTTCTAATGGTGGGTCAGTCTAGTATACAGGTTCTCCAACTTGTACCCATATGCAGACTACATATCTCATATTAAGTCTCCACATATGCTAGTCGTTATGTTGTATTGCAACCCGCTCCACAATAATACTAGACTAGGGATGTTTGAGAATATCATTATTCTAGGGTTACAATTATGTTTGTTAAGTTACACAAAAACAAAACAACAAACCATAATTGCTGGATTAATGCCTTAATAAAATATCACGACTCAATGTACAAAAATACAATCATCTCATGATTAGCTTTTGTGCACAACACTAACAAGTTCAACCATTTTTGGTCTAAGTCCCTCAAGAAGATTGTAAGTATCTTTCACGCCTGTTATCTGAATAACCACCTTTGGCATATATAGCACCAGTTTCGGCCAATATCTTTTGGCAAAGCTTTGCCTATTTTTATCATCCATGTTCGGTTGCTGCTCCTTCGGAGATGATGTATCACTTTTGTACATAGGTACTTACACCTTGTTCAGCTAGACTCCTTTGGTGGGACTATTTTCCTTAGACAAATTTCTAGGTGTAGAATTTTTTCAAAGCATCTGAATGCCATGTGTTCCTTAGTTCTCCACCTTCGGTATCATCGAGCTTGTAGACTCTTGGCCGAACTTCATCAAGGACCAAACATGGCCCTTCCTAGTTTGCCCAAAGTACTCCGTGAGATGGTCTTTGGGGCTCAAACTCAGCCTTTCGGAGGACAAGAGCACCCTTCCTGATTCCTTTTCACTTGGGATGCGAGTTTACAGTGATAGCTACCCTTTGCTGAAAAGCTTTTCTTCTAAGCTCAGCCACTTCTCTGTGTTCATCAATTAGGTCCAGCTTGGTTCCCAACCCAAGGTTGTTCCGCTCTTTGTTGAACACTTGTACCCTTATTGATGGTTGAACCACTTTGATAGGAATAATGGCCTTCGTGCCGAATACGAGTAAGAAAGGCGTCTCACCTGTGGCCCTTGGGGGGGTTGTCCGATAGCTCCATAAGACACTAGGAAGTTCTCTTGCCCATTTTCCTTTTGCTTCCTTCAATCTCTTTTTCAAACCATCCTTTGTGGTTCTGTTGGATACCTCTACCTGTCCATTACTCTAAGGATGAGCTACCGGGGTGAAGTGCATTTTTATCCCGAGGTCGGTAGTGAATTCTTGGAACCCATTGTCAATAAACTGAGAACCATTATCGGCCACTGTCACCCTCGGTATGCCGAATCTACATACGATGTTCTTCCAAACAAATTTCTGTATGTCCTTCCCTGATATGGTTGCCAGAGGCTCTGCCTCAATCCATTTAGTGAAGTAATCTACTATGACTACGCAGAACATCACTCCTCCAGGTACAATTGGGAGAGGCCCGATGAGGTCAATACCCCATACTGTGAAAGGGCAAGGGCAGTTAGCCGGAGTTATCATTTTCACGGGTAGCCTCTAGATGTTAGCGTGTCTTTGGCAAATGTCACATTTCTGGACAAATTGGTTCACGTCCTTCCTTAAGGTGGGCCAGAAGTATCCCTGGCGGAGTAGTACTCCTGCCAGAGCATCAATTTCTATGTGCAAACCATAAGCCCCCTCATGGACTTCTTTGAGGACTGTCTCTTCATCCTCTTCACTGACACACCTTTGTAGTGGACTTGCATACCTTTGTTGGTATAACTCATCTCCGATCAGGAAATATCATCCAGAATGTCTTCACACTTTTACTGCTTCAAAAGGGCTTCGGGAAGCTCTGAAGTCATAAAGTACTTTTTTATGGGATTTTTCTATCCTCTTTCTGAGGTTGCTATGCTCATTATTGATATACTCGGGTGACTTAGCACTTCGATGGACTTTTTTGACTTGGCCAAAGTATCTGCTTCATTATTGTCTCGATGAGGCACATTCTCGATGTGTACTGTGTTGAACTCTTGGATGAGCTTTGTTACAAGGTCATGATACTTTGCCAAGGTTGGGTCCTTCGCGCCGTAGTCCCCTGCCATCTGTTAGGCCACTAGCTGAGAATCACTGTGGGCCTTTAGGTTTTTTACACCAACTCTTTTGGCCAGGTGCAAAGCTGCTATGAGGGCTTCATATTCCACCACATTGTCGGTGACATTAAACCCAAATTTGATGGCCTTCATGGCTTCCATACCTTCGGGAGCATGAAGAATTACTCCAGCATCTTGATGTTCAGAGCCGAAGGCCTTATCAACAAACAGAGTCCACTCAGGTTCATCTTTTCCGAGGTTCGGTGGATTGTCTTTGGCAACAGGTACCTTAGCAATGAAATCTTCCAATGCCTGTGCTTTTATTGTCTTCCTTGGCTCATAGGTGATATCATACTCACCGAGCTTGATGCACCACTTCGATAGCCTTCCTGAATGGTCCACTTTCTTCATGATATCCCGAAGAGGCAGGTTACTTCGGAGATAATGGGGTGCCCTTGGAAATAGTGTCGTAACCTTCTGCGCAAGTACTAGGGCATAAATAGCCTTTTGTAGCAAGGGGTACCTGACTTCAGCAGCATGCAAAGACTTGCTCACATAATATACTGGCCATTGCTTTGGCCCCTTTTCCTTTACAAGGACCAAACTTACTGCCTTTTTGGTGAAGGTGAGGTAGAGTACGAGGGGTTCTCCTTCCCATCACTGCCGGAGTTTCGGCAGATGAGTTTGGTAGACTCTAAGCTTTTCCCAGGCATTTTGGAAATCTTCATTCCAAGGGCACACCTTGATTTCGAGGTCACCTCCATTTTTTGATGCTTTAGTAAGGACTTTGAAGAATGGTCGATAGTGATCCCCATATCTGAAAATGAATCTGCTGAAGGACATGATTCTCCTCGTGAGTCTTTGCACATCCTTGGTCGTTGTGGGAGTTCAGAATCCCAGCAGGGCCTTGACATTTTCTGGACTGGCATCAATACCTCTCTCCGACACAATGAATATGAGGAACTTGCCCGCATTTACCTCGAACATGCATTTTTTGGGGTTGATATGAATTCCAAATGTCCTTAGTTGGTGGAATGTTTCCTCTAAGTCCATGATATGACTATTAGGCAGTTTGCTCTTAACTATCATATCATCAATGTAGACTTCCATGTTTCTCCCGATTTGGGAGTCGAAGACCCTATTCATCAACCTCTAGTACAAGGCCCCTACATTCTTAAGCCTGAAGGGCATTCTAATATAGCAGTATGTACCAATTTCAGTGTTGAAGGCGGTTTTTTCCTCATCTTCGGGGTCCATCCTGACTTGATGATACCCACTGAAGGCGTCGAGGAAGTTAAGGAAGGCATACTCGGCGGTTGAGTCCACCAATTGTTCTATTGGCAGCAGAGGATATGAATCCTTAGGGCAACCTTCATTGACATTTCGGAATTTGATGCACATTCGGAGTTTGTCACTTCCTTCTTTCGTGGCAATAACCACGTTACTAAGCCATTCGGGATATTTGACTACTCTTATTACGTCTGTCTCCATCAGCCGTTGGACTTTGGATTTAATGAAGTTGTTCTTGTGTGCTGAAAGGCTTTTCTTTTTTTGGCATACAGGCTTCACGTCAGGGCGTATCTTAAGACTATGTTGAATTATGCGAGGGTCTACCCCAAGCATGTCCATTGGTAAGTAGGCAAATAGATCTCTGTACATTAAAAGGAAAGATACAAGTTTTTGCTTGTCACCTTTAGCCAAATGTTTCCCCATACGGGTACTTCGGCACAGGACAAGCTCTATATTCTCAGTTTTTTTTAGTCACTTTTCTCTCATTCTGTAGACTCTTCAGTCTGTGTGCCCTTCTTTCACAAGGTCTGTGTGTGTACTTTCACTAGGCTCTGCCTTGCCTTTACGAAGACCTTCCAGACTTCTGCTTGATCAATAAATATTTTTGTGTTCCCATCCTTCGTCTTGAAGGTGACCGTCAAGTACTTCACATCTAGTCGGATGTGAAAGTTCCCTTAAGTTTACCTTCCAAGGATGGTATTACATGAGGAGGGGACGTTGATGATAATGAACCTGGCCATGGCAGAGGCAAAGAGCTCTCCATTGTTCTGAACAAAAGTTTCCCTTAACATCAGAGGTAGGTCAATCCACCCGAGGACAGGGAGTTCGGAAAGGACCTACCTTGAAGGTAGGGGGTGTGATAGGTTTGAGATCAATTTTTGCGATGCCCAAGCTTGGCAACAAGTGGGAGAATAGGACATCGGCGTTGGCCCATCATCCAAGAGCACCCTTTTTACATCCCAACTCCTAATCTTTGCCATAATAAGGAGTGGGTCATCATGTGGGAACACTACAGTAGACCCATCTTTCAGAACGAGCTTGTTCAATGGGTTACCGAATTCCATCACCGAAATCTCCCTAGCTTTCCTCTTCCTCTTTGCTGAAGGTAGTCCCGTGGTGATCATCTCGATTACTCCAGCTGGAGGTGGAGGATTCTTCTTAGGAGTTCAGTTCCGACATCGGTCGAAATCGTTGTCCTCATCTTCATTTCTTTCCACATCCCTTTTTCCCCTGGGAGAGGCAATTCGTAGGTACCGGTGAAGTTGGCCCTACTTGATCAGGGACTCGATGTACTTCTTGAGTTGGAAGTAATCCTTAGTGTCATGACCATGATCCTGATGGAATTTGCAGAATTTCTTCATATTCTTCTTGTTTTCTGAAGTCATGACCTTCGGACGTTGAATTTGGCTCCCTTGCCTCTCTATAGCCATTAGGATGTTCGTTCTCATGGTGTTCCAGGGAGTGAAGGTCACTGGCTTCTTCCCTATCTGCTTTTGAGGTTGACCCCCTCCCTCTGTTAGGTAGCGAGGTTGTTGGCTCGGCCCTTCGGGGGGAGTGTGGTCGGGCTTTGGACCTCCCATTCTTAGCTCTTTAGCAGTCATGTGCTGTGTTGCCCTTCAGTAGAACTCGTCAAGGGTGTCCGAGTGGTCTTTCGAGAACTCGTAAAAGAGTTGTGAGTCTTGCCGAAGTCCCCGTATCATGGCAAGGATGCATATTTCAGGACCGAAGTCCAGCATACTCAGGGCCTCTCGGTTAAATTTTTTGACATAGTCACGAATGGTCTTTCCATTCCTTCGCGTTATGTCGAACATGTGAACCGGCAGCTTCACCGTTGGCCTGCTGCCGATGAATTGTTGTGTAAACATAGTGGACAACTCTTGGGGACCCGTGATGGTTCCGGGGGCCAACGAGTTATACCACGCAGTCGCCGGTCCGGGGAGGGTGACCTCAAAACATTTGCAAAT
Organism: Aquilaria agallochum; assembly: GCA_000696445.1. Lineage (NCBI taxonomy): Eukaryota > Viridiplantae > Streptophyta > Magnoliopsida > Malvales > Thymelaeaceae > Aquilaria > Aquilaria agallochum. The sequence goes on from KK903039.1 coordinate 34,543, forward strand.
TGTGGCATCATCGACACCATGTAGCACCATGTTATGCCTATACTTGGTCAGGTGGGCTTGGGGGGTCACTACACACATCATATGTCTCTAGGCGAGGTACCCGAAAGACGCTGGGCATGGGTGCATCAACTACTGCTCGGATGAACGGGGACTCTTCTTCGGTGAAGGTCTCCGACAGCCTCGACCAAACAGGCTTCCAGGACACTTGCCTTTCTACCTTGTCCAGCCTCTCAAGGATTTTCTCCAAGAAGGCGGTAGTACTGCCCTCTTCCCATTGCCTGGGAGTTTCCAGCAACAGGGATGGACATCTCCTTTCCGGGGAATAACTTCATCGGCGAGGGGATGGTGACCTTCTATATGGGGATGGGCTTCTCCGGTGAGAGGTTGTTGGCCCCTTTGACGTCGTTTCTTCAACACGATTCTCCCTGGGGGGAATGTCCTTAGTTGAGGACTCGTTGTGGAAGTCCCTACTGCCTAAACTCTAGTGGGTAGGCTTGGGGCTTCTTTCTGGGTGAGCGGCTAGTGGGGAGGCCGTTTGGGCTGAAGGTGGTTGAGGCCACCTTTGGTTGAGTTCCTGTGTCATTTTAGCCATGATGGAACATTGAAAATCCCTTAGGAAGCCCATTCCAACCGTCAGAGGACGTTTGTCCTCCAGTAAAGAAGTCTCGGCTACTAGCTGCTCGGTCACCAGTTGACTCTCCGGCGCAGATGGGGACTTCAATAGTCCCTTATCCTTAGAATGTCGAGTCTCAACGATGGCTACCTGAGGCTAGTTTCCCACAAACGACGCCAAATGATGCCCGGCAGCATCTTCGTTGTGTGACATGGTGCAACTACAAGCAGGACTTCCGATATAAAGGTGTCTGGGAAAGGGACCTCCGATGTGAAGATGCCTTGGAGAGGGCCTTCCAGCAGGAAGGTGCCTGCAAGACTTAGTAAAATAGAGGTTAGAGACTCCCCAAAGTGTCATTCCTGGGCATGAGCCTCCGACGCTCAAGTCATTATTTTAGAGAATGAAGGTAAGAAATAAGGAACGAAGAGTAGAAGATAACTAGGGTTTTCTGTCTCTTGTGTCCTTACCAAAGTTCTCCATAGGTATTTATAGGAGGTCATGATGAGAAGGCCTCCTACTACAGCTCGTCTCAGATTATGACACGTGGTCGGCCGGATTTGATCCGTACATTCAGGAATAGGTGCCCCCAGCTGGCTGTAGTCATTCAGACCGGAGGTCAGGGGCGTGTGGGAGGACTGTATGTCAGAGGCTCCTAACCGTATTTGCCTCATCTCGATGAGAACTCTTTCGGTGATGGTCCTTCTTCGGGGAGTAAGACCCCTTTGGTAGATAGGTCTTCTTCGGTCTAATTTTTGCTCTTGAGGGCCATAGGGAGAGGCTCCTCTACAGGGTGGAGGACCTTAGGGGAATGCTTTATTCTTCCGAGGATGGGGAGATGGCCTCCCATGGTTGCCAGATCACTTGACCGAGGATGGTGCGGTATGTCCCTCCGAGGGTGGCAATGTTAGCAGCTGAGGGTGGTGACTTCTTGCAAAAGGTGGTTAGGATCCATTTTTTGAGGTTGGTCAGATGTACCTCCGAGGGTGGTACTTGTCAGTCATCCTCAAAAGCTATCCAAGTGTAATCCATTTGGCTATTAGGTACATCTAGTGCATGACCTGGAGCTCTTGTTCTTAATTGGTACCACTTAATCCAGAGATTGAAAGGAGCTTAAGGGAACTTCGGTTAATAAGCAAAGTGGTTGAGGAAGGTGACGCTAGTACTTCCGATTCCGTCAATATGGAAGGAAATCATGAAGACAACATGAGGAACCTTGGATGAGAAAGGAATGTTAATGCTATGGATCCCCATAGGGTTAAAGAAGTGATGGACAATGGTAATTGTAATGGTGCTAGAAGAAAAGGTAGACCGGTGCTTGACTACTTTCGCCCTTAAAGGGTGGAGGACCATGATAACATGATAAGGCCGGTGCAGCTTCGAGGGCAAGCTTCCATGATTCCTAGCCATGTTCTCCAACTAGTTGAAGCACAGCCATTTAAAGGAGCTCTTGATGAAGATCTAAAAAACCATATCAAGAGGTTTGTTCAACTATGTGATACATTTGATTTGGATGGTGTAAGTGAAGATGCAGAAAGGATGAGACCTTTCCCCTTTTCTCTTATCGATGAAGTGACGGAATAGCTTAAGAATTTGGAGCCCACATCGGTTCATACATGGCAAGAGTTGTATGATGCATTTATTCAAAGGTTTTTCCCTTCAAAAAAAGCTTTTGAGCTTAAGAACGAGTTGTTGGCCTTTAGGGAAAATGAATGGGAGTCACTTGCGGAGGCATGGGTGCGCTCAAAAGGATGGTGAAGAGGGTCCCAACTCAAGATATAGATCAAGCTCATCAACTTCATCTCTTCTATAATGGATTGAGTTTAAATACTCAATTGCAAGTTGATGCCGCCACTGGTGGATTCATATTATTGAAAAATGTGGAGGAGTGCTTTGAGTTGTTGAACAAAATGTGGAAAAAGGGTTCCAAGAAAGGGAAGTGGTTTGTATAAGGTAGACAAGGATACCTCTCTCCAAGAATAACTTTTGGAACTCACTAGCATGGTATCCAAATTGTCAAAAAATCAAGATAGGATGAAATTGCAACAAGCTATGGCTAGTGAGGATGTGGAAGAAGTAGAAGATGTGAATTTTGTGGGGTATCAGAATCCTTACAAACCCAAGCAAGGAGGAGGAAACTTCTTTCCAAGGAATCGTCAACATGAAGGGTTCAACTATTCAAATCCAAAAGGTGCTATGCAACCTTAAGGTGAGTTCATGAAGGGAATAATCGGAGAGTTCATGCATGAAGTAAGGGGGTGGCTAGTGGACAAAAAAAAATATTTATGCATTGGAAGATGAGATGAAGACGATGCAAGCTAACACTCTAGCATTAATCAAAAATTTGGAGAAACAAATTGGTCAACTAGCAACTTCTAAGCGGCAACTTCAAAAAGGGAAGTTCATGCCTAGTGATACGAATGTCAACCTAAGGGAGTCTTGCCAAGCTATTACTCTAAGAAGTGGGAGGAATGTGGTAACACAATCCAAGGAGCCGTTTATTTAGGAAGGCTATCCTATCTAATGACCCACTTTATCAGAGAATGTTGATGATGTTCAAGTGCCACCACCAAGAGGTAAGGAAGCCATTTCAAAGGAACAGGCAAGAAATGTGCCCACACAAGCGGAAGCACCCAAGCATATTCCTACTCTTCCATACCCCTAAAGATTCAAACCCAAGAAGGAGGATACTTAATTTATGAGGTTTCTAGAAATATTCAAAAAATTGGAGATCAACATCCCTTTCTTAGAACCATTAAATCAAATGCCTTCTTATGCTAAGTTCCTCAAGGAGTTGATTACTAAAAAGAGGAAGTTCCTGGATAATGAACTCATCTTGATGAAAGAAGAAGCAAGTGCCATTATTCAAAAGAAGATGCCTAAAAAACTCAAAGATCTAGGGAGTTTAACCATTCCTCTAGACATTGGGTCTTTCCAATGTGACAAGGCTTTATGCGACTTTGGGGCTAGTATTAACTTGATGCCATTATCTATTTGTAGGAGCCTTGGTCATGGAGAGGTGAAGCCATCATCGATTTGTCTTCAATTGGCGGATAGATCATTCACCTTTCCAAAAGGAGTTTTGGAGGATGTTTTGGTTAAGGTCGGCAAGTTTATTTTCCCAGTAGACTTTGTAGTGTTGGATATGGAGGAAGATCAAAACATGCCAATTATACTTGGGAGACTATTTCTAGCTACCGAGAAAGCCGTGATCGATGTGGAAAAAGGTAATCTTACTTTGAGAGCTAATGATGAGGAAATTACTTTCAATCTTGCTCAAGCCATGAAATATATTGATGACGAGGTGCCCAAGTGTTTTATGGTTGATGTGATTGACTCTTGTGTTGAAGAGAAAAGGATTTTATTGCTTATAGAGGACCCCATTGGGAGAGCACTTGTTTGTGGAAATCCTTGTGGTGAGGAAGACTATGAAGTAATGAGCACCTTGGTTACCCTTGATTCTTTTGGGAAGTTGCAATCTCCAAGAAAAAGGGTAGAACAACTTTTATCTTGTGATTTTAAGGAAGAGCCTAAGTTGGACTTGAAGCCATTACCGAAAGACCTCAAGTATGTCTATCTTGGCAATGAGGGTTCTCTTCCAGTGATTATTTCTTCTACATTGACTACTTTGGAGGAAGTGAAATTGATTCATGTTTTGAGGGAGCATAAAGGAGCAATAGCTTGGTCCATCTTCGACATCAAGGGAATTAGCCGGGAAATTTGCATGCACAAGATCCTTATGGAAGATGATTTTAAGCCTTCCATTGAAGCTCAAAGAATGTTAAATCCAAAGATGAAGGAAGTAGTAAAAGAGGAAATTGTGAAGTTGCTCAATGCCGGTATTATCTATCCAATCTCGTTTGGGTAAGCCCAGTGCAAGTGGTGCCTAAAAAGGGTGGTACAACTGTGGTGGGCAATAACAACAATGAATGGATCTCTACACGGTTGGTTACTAAATGGATAGTGTGTTTCGATTATCGGAAGCTTAACAAGGCTACCAAGAAAGATCATTTCCCCCTTCCTTTTATCGATCAAATATTGGATAGGTTGGCGGGGCATGAGTTTTGTTGCTTCTTGGATGGGTATTTTGGTTATAACCAAGTTGTGATAGCATCGAAGGATCAAGAGAAAACTACTTTCCCTAGTCATTGGGGTACATATGCTTTCCAAAGAAAGCCATTTGGACTTTGCAATGTGCCAGCAACCTTTCAACGATGAATGATGGCCACTTTTTTGGACATGGTAGAGAAATGCATGTAGGTATTTATGGATGATTTTTTGATCTTTGGTGATTCTTTTTATGCATGTTTGGATAACTTAGCTCTTGTCTTGAAAAGATGTCAAAAAACTAATTTAGCTTTGAATTGGGAGAAATGTCAATTCATGGTTAGCTCGGGTATAGTGCTTGGGCACAAAATTTCTTGTGAAGGCATGGAAGTGGATAGAGCCAAGATTGTGGCCATTGAAAAGCTACCACCTCCCTCCAATGTGAAAGGGGTGCAAAGTTTATTAGGGCATGCCGATTTTTACCGGAGATTTATAAAGGAATTTTCAAAGATTGCTAAGCCCTTATGCAACTTGCTTGAGAAGGATGTGACATTTCATTTTGATGAAAATTTCTTGGAAGCATTCAAGATCTGTGAAGAGAAATTGGTGAGTGCACTGGTGGTGGTAGCTCCCAATTGGGAGAAACCATTTGAAATCATGTGTGATGCTAGTGATTTCACCGTGGGAGCGGTGTTGGGACAAAGGAAGGAAAAGATTTTTTGAGTTATTTATTATGCTAGCAAAACCTTGGATGGAGCTTAACAAAATTGCACCACAATAGAGAATGAGCTCCTCGCGGTGGTTTTTGCGGTGGATAAGTTTTGGTCTTACATTGTGGGCTCTAAAGTTATGGTTCACAGCAATCATGCGGCAATTAGATATTTGTTCACCAAGAAGGATGCCAAAGCAAGACTTATAAGATGGATTCTCTTGCTCCAAGAATTTGATTTGGAGGTGAAGGACAAGTAGGGATGTGAGAACCTTGTGGCCGACCACCTATCTAGATTGGAAGGGCAAGAGTAACCCCTAGAGAGACCTATTCAAGAGCACTTCCCAAATGAAAGTCTATTCAAAGTGAAAAGTAAGATGCCATGTTATATGAATTATGTGAATTACCTAGCTTGTGGAGTCTTCCCACCAAACTTGTCTTACCAAGAAAAGAAGAAGTTTCAAGCCGATGTTAAACACTATCTTTGGGATGAGCCTTTCCTTTTCCATCGGTGTGCCGACCAAATTATAAGGAGATGCATATCAAAGGAGAAGGTAAAGGATGTTCTCCACCATTGCCACTCGTCACCATGTGGCAGACACTTTGGAGCTTCCAAGAAGGCAAGTAATGTATTGCAAACCTACTATTATTGGCCATCTTTATTTAAGGATGCATATATTTTTGTGAAGACATGTGATAGATGCCAAACGTTAGGAAACATTTCTAGGAGAGATGAAATGCCATTGCAAAATATTCTTGAGGTTGAAGTGTTTGATTTATGGGGTTTAGATTTATGGGTCCTTTTCCTCCCTTATTTGGCAATCATTATATTTTGCTTGCGGTTGATTATGTTTCTAAATGGGTGAAAGCCATTGCCACCCCTTCCTATGATGCTAATGTAGTTGTCAAGTTCCTTGAAAGAATATTTTTGCAAGGTTTGGAACACCTAGGGCAATTATCTTCGATGAGGGATCACACTTCATCAACAAAACTTTAGCTCAAGCTCTAGTGAAATATGGTGTGCGTCATAAAGTGTCACTACCTTATCATCCCCAAATGAATGGTCAAGCCAAAATTTCAAACCGGGGGATCAAGAAAATATTGGAAAACATGGTGGGCGTCAATCGAAAACATTGGTCATAAAAGTTGAGTGATGCACTTTGGCCATATAGGACGGCATTCAAGACACCTATTGGAATGTCTCCATATAGACTTGTGTTTGGGAAGGCTTGCCACTTACCGGTGGAATTGGAGCACAAGTCATATTGGGTAGTAAAGAAGATGAATTTTGAGTTGAAGAGTGCTCAAGAGAAGAGAGCTATCCAATTGGATGAGTTGGAGGAAATCCACCTTGACGGTTATGAGAATTCAAGGGTTTACAAGGAGAGAACGAAGCTTTGGCATGATAAGATGCCTATGAAGAAGGAGTTCCAACCGGGTTAAAAAGTTTTAGTTTTCAATTCAAGGTTGCAGCTCTTCCCGGGAAAGTTAAAATCCAAATGGTTGGGTCCTTTCGAGGTGGTTAAAGTGAAGCCATATGGAGCGGTGGAGGTTAAGGTTCACGATGGCTCATTAGTTCAAGTTAATGGACAATGAGTGAAAGCATACTATGGTGATGAACTTCGGCACATTGGTCAATTAATTTTGGCCGAACCCGACCCTTGAAGGAATTGTCAAAGGCATTTAGCTAGAGGCGTAAATCAAGCACTAGTCGGGAGGCAACCCGATTTCCATTCCCTTTTCTTTCCACTTCCATGAGTTTTTTTGTGTTTTGTTTTTGGTTTTGTGCTTATTTGGTGTTACAATTTGTGTTGTAGGGTTGGAAGAGCCATTTGAAGAAAAAAAACAAAAAGGAGATGAACAACACTATTTCAACTTGGGGAGTACAATGCTTTGATTGTTCAAGTGGTACATGAGTTAGTATAGAAAGTTAGGGGTTAGATTGCAAAATTTTTGAAAAATGAGCGTGAGTTCGCAATGCCGGCAACATGTCACCAACGTTGGCGATGTGTCGGCAAGTTGCAGGTAAAAGTTCACAGAATGTTCATAACTGTGGCAACGCGTTGCCAGAATTTTGCGTTAATTGCCGACGCATCGCCAATTAGCAAAAAAGTCACGGAACGCTCATAACATTGGCGATGCATCGCCAGAATTTCATCCAGATTGGTGACACATCACCAATACCTGAACTGCTGTTTTAACTTTGATTTTTTTCACATTTCTTCACTTTTTACCTTACTACTCCACAAAGAAGCTCTTAACTCTCAAACCCTAGCCCTTCTAGAAGCCTCACGGTTCAATTTTCTTCTTGTTGGTTTCTTCTCTCAAGATCTGAAGCAAGTAAGTTCCTCTTCATCTTCATCTTCTTCTCTTCTTCTTGTTGATGTGTTATTGGATGCGAATCGCACATGCTTGTAGGGTTCCTGAAATTGATTGATTGCACTTAGGGTTTCATGGATTCTTTGCTTGATTTTGATCTACATTGGATATATCTAGGTAGTGGGAGTGTTTTTTGCATTGGATTGTGGTTTTGGAATGCAAATCTTGGTTAGAAATTTGCCCAGAAAGAGGGCCACGAATTTTTCATGGCAATTTCTTGATGATGCTTTCTCTTGTTGGTTGGTGGATTCTAAACTTGTTATGTAATTGAAATTGGAGTGGGTCAACCTTGAATTTCAACCAATTTGCTCTAGGGTGCTCAAATTTTACGTTTGTTTATTTCTGAAAAAGTGTAACTCAAAATCTCTATAGGTACTTTGCACAACAATGTAGCTTCATGTGCTTCTAGTTTATCTCAAGTCTTTGCATAGGTTGTATCTAGGTATTGCATATTGCAAGTTTGTGCCATTGGATTACACCAAAAGCATGATTTTCATATGTACCAAAGGCAATAAGTATGTATGGACTATGGTGGGGATTCCAATGTTAGCATGTTTATGAGCATACAACTCTTGTCCTAGACCTTGTTCTTCATGATGAATTGCTCAATTAGCAAGTATGTATTGCATGGTTGCCCAATCCCAACATGCTCGGGCCTAACAACACTTAGAACAATTTCCTAGAATGCTCCAAGATACTAATATGAACAAGAAATGGGCATTGAAATACCACAATGTTGCATGAGCTTTTCTTGTGTGATATTTCAAGTTGGACATGTATTTGTGGTCGTGAACGCTAATTCTTTGTCCCTTAAATTTTTGTGTGAAGGAATTTGAATTGAATGTTGTTTGGTTTTGTAGGAAATATGCTACGTAAGTCAATGCCGATTCATTCTCTTAAAGAAAAGGGAAGAGGAAAAAGAATCTGTGAGGAGGAGCCTCAAGAACCTACTTACGACAAGAACCGCTTTGTTTCTGCTCGGGCGAGCAACTATTTTGAGGGGTTCTCGACTCACAAGTTGACACCAGAGTGGGGTTTTGACTTCTTCAAGAAAGAAAATGAGGGCATTCTGATGGTGGTGGAGAGGCAAGGATGGCAGCACTAGGTTGCGCCTCCTCGAGCTAAGGTGCCAAAAACATTAATCATGGAGTTCTATGCAAACTTGATGGGAGCATATTATCTGAATCATCGAGTGAAGGTTTGCTTTGTGAGGTAGCGCAGCATGCACTACAATGACACAGTTATCAACAACTTGCTTCAGATTAACCCCTTAATTGGAGGATCAGTCAAGGAAGCCTCTCTTGAGCAGATGGCTTAGTTGGTGTGTGGTCACCCGGTCAATTGGACCTTGAGCAGGGACCAATCTTACAGGAAACACTATTTCTGCTTTGTAGCCCTCCCACCTGAGAAGAAAGTATGGAACTACTTTATCTCCTCTCGCCTCGTCCTAACAACACACGTTCAGGAGGTCACCCCGGATTGGTTGGAGATCCTATATTGCCTTGCATGCGACTTTCGGATAGATGTCGCCTGCTTCATCTTCAAGCATATCATCCGGGCAGCAAAATTGAAATGGGGCAAGCTACGCTTCCTGCAGCTAATCATGAGTTTGCTTTTGGGGGCCGGTCTCAACTCGGAGGACCCCTTAAAGTTATCTTTGGTCATAAGGCCAATTTCAGTGGACAAACTTAGTGGGGCTTTGGTGGGCATTGAAGCAATATTTTCAGAGGGAGAGGAGGAAGAAGCCACTCATGAGCAAGAGCAAGTTGAAGAAGAAGAAGTGTTACCACCTCACAAAATGGGAGAATTACAAGTGTGTCATAATGGCTAAAAACCATTTGATGGCCAGGGGCCTCATCGTTCAGAGTCATGATGACTGGAGGAGAGACTTCTGGGAGGAAGAACGCCTGGTGGATTGGA
>KK903040.1:10873-37927 GCA_000696445.1 Aquilaria agallochum
CGAAGCGGTCGCAGATGTACTCAGCCGCTGCCGTTGCATTCGCGGCGTCACCGAGAAGAGAACGGAGATCAGCGACGGAGCAGGCGGGCGCCGCCATCTGGGTGAAGGAAATATGACAAGAATTATACGTGTGTGTTACGTATAGTAGGGTTTATATAGGCAAAACATGCAAGATGGTAGGTAAAAGGTTTTTTTTTTTTTCGGCCAAAAGTAAGTAAAAGGTTGAAGATATATGCGGAGCGGATGCCTATAATCCAAATGCGAGTGACTAGATCAAACTTTGAATAAAACGATAAGCTTCATATCTTAAGACTATAAAAAAAAAATCTTATCTTAAGTGATGACCATTTAAACTAATTAACTAAAAAGTAAGTCTTACACAAACCTGATTAATAACGTAAGTCACTCCTACAAAATTTGTGGTTTGACATTAGCGTAAAACCGTAATTAACTTCAAAAAAGAAAAAAAGAAAAAAGAAAACAGAAAAACGAAATTGGCAAAAAGATGCACACGCAAACAAAATCGAACCCCAATACACAATGAACTAACTATCCCGCCAAACCCAAACTTGTGTCTCAGTCACACAAGACTCGTATATATATATGTCTAAATATTCATGCGCCAGGCGCATGCAAGGTTTATCTTTAACTAAATTATTACTTTCAGACTAAAATATCATTTTGCTTTTATATTTGTTAGGCTATTATTTCATTTAATAAGTTTTTAAAATTTGACATCTACTTAGAATAAAAAAGTTAGTATTGGTAGAGAACGAATAAATATGTTGGATAATAAATATTCTAATTTTGAACATGATCAATGAAAATTTTAATTTTAGACAGTAATTGGTGCATGCTAGGTGTAAAAGGATTTATATGGACAATGCAAGATGTTATAAAAGCATATTTATATAGAAAATGCAAGATGACAATTACCAGGACGCCGAAGATACATGCATGTATTACTGTTGGAGTTGGAAGCGGATTCTCCGAATCCAAATCCTAGAGGAAAACGAAAGTTCAGGTCTAACTTTGAACGAATAAACGGGAAGTCATTAAATTAAAATCTTATCATAAACAATATCCCTCAAACTAGCTGTCTAAATTATTACTTTAGTATTATTTTCTTTTATTTTTTAGGCTATTATTTAATTTGATCCTAATTTTTTAATTTTATTCTTTTTATAAAAACTAGTTTACATACCCAGCTTTGTCACGGGATTTTAGATTGCATCAAGTTCCCAAAAAGTATAAATATTTAAATGTTGCAAAAATATTACTAAAAAAATTACAATAAACTAACTATTACAAAAAATAAAAAAGTTTATATACCCAAAAATATGTAATATGTATATATATATGTTTAAAGAAAATGGCATGAATAAAACATCTATTAGCTATTGTTGAGTGTGTTAGGCATTTTATAAATATTATCTATTTAAACAATAGTATTACAAGATTCACAATTAACTGACAAAACACTTATTTCACTAATTGAATAAAAGTAAAAAATATGAGAATAACTATCATAGTATACATACGAAAAAGGTTAATCAAAATAAGAGTTAAGCTTATAACGAAACCCATAGTAGTAATATTGTCTAGGATGTTTAACATTCTGCTCCATGTTGTTTGAAAATTGTTTTCTCAATTTGGAGCTCCCTTGACATATCAAAGAATACTATGAAGTTCAAGAATGTTAATTATCTTATTAATTCATACAAATTATTTATTCAAAAGTAATATTAATGTGATTATAGACTTACAGTTGGTAACATTAGCAATACAGATAGAAATAGTGACTAAAGACTCATACCATAAAAATGCATGATAATAAGTGACGACTTTTAGCTGACTGATTCATTGGATAGACCTTTCTCACAGTAAACTCGGAGCGTACATTCTTATGATTATACTTTGTCATCTAAGCCTCCCATATAAGTCACATGCTCTTTAGACGTCCAAATATAATTTCTAGTTTTTCCTTTCCTTCAACCTAATTATTAAAAAGTTTAAAAATATTTATTTAAATACAAAAATACAAAAATTTGTGCAGTAATAAATGAATGCTATATAGATATCATGCGTTAAATGGATCACGTTTATTATAGTGACTAAAGCTTTTAGTCGCTTGCTTTCAATCGCACCCCTTAATTTTATTTTTTTTAAAAAAATTAATTATTACTATTAATTTAATTAGTTTCAATTGGTCTTAATAAGTTTATAGCAAACTTCTATTGCTATCAGAATTCAATTTAGTATTAATATTAATTTATTTCAATTAATTTAAATAGAATAATTAGTTAACATAAAATTGAAAGGCAATACATTTAGTATTTTTTTAATTTCTAGATATCATTTTTTTTGTTCACCCCCTTTAATTCAACTACTTTATATACCTGACGTTGCATCAAGATTCAACTTTTTTTTTTAGTTGTCGAAAATAATATATATTAGATTCAAACTATAGAGACAATAAAAAAAGGTTAAGGAATTAAAAAATTTAATGCCTAACATTTTTCTAGACTACAGTTTATAAAATGATACTAGATACATGGTGCCCACATGTTACGGCAAATTCAATCAATGATAGCTTGTTAAGGTAAATTGTAGATATATTATTAGGTTAGCTTCAAATTCTAGGCATGCCTAGAAGGGGTCACAAAGTTCCTAAAGGTTCACTTGCCTTGTCAAAGGAAAGCCTAAAATCAAAGAAATTTGAGACAATTAATTGACTGTAATTTGGGATTTTCTTGAAAAATTTTTGGGTGATTGATCGACTTAAAACTTTGAAGTCATGGAAATGGGAAAAGGAGAAAAAAAAAATGCATGCAAAAAGTCACTTCTTAATTGTCAAGCAACACATTATATGAGAAAATGCTAACAAATTTACTGAGAAGAAAAGAAGGCGACACCATCTTACCACTTGCTATTTCATAACAACGACAGTGTGACCATGGAGTCACCTAGCTAAAAAGGGCAAATATAAATAGTATGAATAAAAACGTGGAGAAGAAAATAAATTGACAAAAAAAAAAAATCAAAAGAACCCAAACCCTTGTCAGGGCATGCTATTTGATATATATGTTATTTAGGCTGCAAGGCAAGCAACCATTTAAAGAGAAATCCTGTAGCAAAGGAATAATATAATGACTGAAAAATACATGAAAATTGGCTTTGATGCAACTCATGTGTGCGCAGTTGTTATGGCATACCTTTAAAATGAGCAAGAACGTACGTAAAAGCATACAAATATAAAAGATAAACACATAAAGATACAGTAATCTCATCATCATCACTATAGTATAGTCAGGCTGCAGCATGAATCCACCAAGCATTAGATATATAGGATGAAACTTCGGCTGCTAAAAAATGTATCACACCAAACTAAACAAAACAATGAACAAAATAAGGAAAAACCTGAGTTGAATTCACTGGCTCTTGTATGCTGCAAATTTTAATTAAGTTAATTTAGAGGTGTTTGACATGGGGTATATAAAACTTTGAAAATGGAAACCAACTTGTTTCATCTAGGGAGCTCCAGAACGATGGAGCTTAGGAAATGAAGAAATGGATAAGCAATGGAACGGAGAACCAGAGGAGACTGGAAGCAATCAAAAGAGCTCCGGCGAAGGTAAAGTGAAGTTTAAGACAGAGGATTATAGAGTTTGAGAAGAGATAATGACAATAGCGGAGAGAGGGAGAGAGGAGATAACTGTGATAGTGATAATCTTAAATTAAAAATATGAATAAGATACTAATAAAGATTATATTAAATTTGAATTAAAATTTATTTTTATAAAAATATTTTTTCAATAAAAATGGAACGTGTAAACATCAACTACTCGATAAATCAATTTTTATATGAAACAATATTTATAAAATTATTTCAAAAAAATTAATATCAATATAATATTATCATAATTAGATTTCATTATAAAAAATTGTTTAGGAAAATAATTTGATTATGTTTTGTCAGATTACTTAAAAATATGGGATTTATCAAAATCAGGATTAATCTAAATTTAATTTTGTATTTATCTATCTAAATTTAAAATTTTGATGTAAGTCAAAAATTGCGGTTTTGATTACTACATGTCACCACCATATTGCATCAGAGGGTCAGAGATATACTTAACAAACCATGTGCAAAAGTTTTCGGTTAACTTACTAAAAAGGGAAAGTATGCTATGTGTCAACTCCATAATCACTCTCATTAAGAAAAAGATAAAATCACCCTTAGATATATCCTCCTTTATATATATATATATATTGGGTCTAACAAATATGTTAATTTGAAAATAATTCATTAACATTCTTTGATTAAATTTAATCTTAATTAAATAATGATTAGTGCATGTTAGGTATAAGATTGATTCTTTGAATAATGAAGGTTCTGTTCAAACTTTGTATTGAATAAAAGTATGATTAAATAAAATCTTCTCTTAAATATATAACCATGAAGGTTCAAGTTAAAATTTTCAGCTAACAATGAAGGTTCAAGTTAAAATTTTTTAATTATATATACATATATAAACTCAACTCTCTTTTCTCAAACCTAATTCTCTTCCCCCTTCCTCACTACAATCTGTTGTTCCAGTCAAATTCGGACTTTGGTTCAGATTTGGTTAATTTTCTTTCATTCCTTTTATTATTTAACTGACCTTATCCGACGTTATTTATCGGATTTTATTATGGATATACAATCTACTTTAAATCCTGGTGTTTCAAAATGATTCTAGACTCATATAGGATAGATCTTCAATTGAAGGTGGGGCAACAATGGATCTAAGTTTTCTCTTAAATTTACTGGAATTTTAGCCTTACTGGAGTATTATGACGTTTGACAATAGATATGAAGGCGTTTATATAGAATAACGTCAGTTTTTATTATTTTTCTTAGGTTTTATTTGTGATTTTTTTGTTTTCATAGATAATATTATTCAAGTCTTTGATATCTAATTGGTTCCAGCGTTACTTAGTTATTGTCATTCTGCCCTAACCTTTGTTACAGCTATTTTTTAGTGTTGCACCCTATATTTATTTTAGCTTATCTAGAAAGTTTGGTTTTACTTGATTCTCTTCCTTTCATTTGGTATCATAAGAATTAGTAGTCTTTTTGTAGTCAGTTTTATGTTTCTGTCATTCCTTAAAATTTATACTATCGTTAATTTGTAAGATATCATTTGACTCATTTTTAATTGAAATTACACACACACACACACACACACACACACATAAACTTTTCACTTTTGTTTTTCTTTTTTTAGTTTTACCTTTCATGCAAGGCTAGTTTATTATATACTCTTTCTGTCTTAAATTATTTGCATCATTTACTTTTCAGCAATTAATTTATAATTTTTATTTTAAATATTTAGTATATAAATGAAAAACCGTTATATATGAATGATAAACCAAGACCTATAGTTTCTAAATATATAATTTTTTAATTTTTTCTAACAAACAATAATATGAATAAATTCAAGTTAAATTAGTTGATAAAAGTCAGATGAAGCAAAGAAAGTGGTACCAAAGGAGTATTTTTTACTTGTATTCAAATTCATTGGATTTTTGTTACATTTGTATTTCTAACTCCTTTACCATACATTCTAAGATGACAATTTATTTCCTTTCAAATATGGCGACTTGTCTGTTAGGTGAGTTATGAAGCTAGTTAAATAAAAACATAATCACTAAAATCTCATCTTAAACAACCCCTTAACCTAGCTATCTAAAATATTACTTCTAAACTAATTATCTTTTTTAGTTTGATAATTTTTAGGTTATTATTTCATTTCAATAAATATTTAAAATTTAACCATCTACCTAGCCACTTTTAAATTTTTTATTTGTTATGTTATAACCATATTGGATCTAACAAATATTCTAATTTTGAAGAGATCAATGAAATTTTTTTAATTTAAATTTAATCTTAATTAGTGATTGGTGCATGTTACGTAAATGAGCATTTATATGGGCAAAGAAAGATAGTGATAAGGAGCTCGAATATATATGCCCAGTCGTTAGAATTGGAAGCCGAAGATTCAAGTCAAACTTTGAACTGAATAAAAGGATAATCACTAAAATCTTATCTTAATTAATAACCCCCTAAACTAACTATCCAAATTATCACTTTTAAATTATGTATTATTTTTTTTATAATCTTTAGGTTAATAGTTCATTCAACAAATGTTTAAAATTCTTTATTTGTTATAAACATAAAGGATCCTGATCACTTTTTAATTCTTTATTTGTTATAAACATATAAGATCTAACAAATATTGTAATTTTGAAGTGGACCATGGGAGTTTTCAATTTAAATTTAATCTTAAATATTAGTTTGTGCTTACATGGAGTTAAATACTGTGGTATACCGTTTATCATGAGTAAGTGGTACGCGGTATAAATGTTTTCGCATTTTGTTATTTTATCGTGTGGTATACCGTGATATTTCGCATACCACTCATTTTTTGTGTACATTTTGTCTAAAAACTGCGGTATACCCCAAATACCTGAGATACGTATTACAGTATTTTATTTTTCGCGAATGTGTGTGAAATATTTTTTTTTTTGTTATTTTACATCATAATGACATAAATATATAAAATATTAAAATATAATTAACACACATATAATAAAATAAATATTTATTTTATTCTTTTAGTTAATTTTCTTAGTTAACGTAAAAATTTAATGGTTATTTTGAACCATCTAAGAACTTAATGTGTTATTAGAAAATGTATTGTTATTATTGAAGTACTATTATATTCTCTTATATCAATAAATTAGTTTATTTCTGAGTATTATTTATTTTTCTCTATATATAAAATATTTTTTTATGTTTTTTCTATTAGAAAAAAATCTTCTATCATATATATTTTACTTATATTTGACAAATTATGGTGAAAAAAAATTAAAATACATATAAAATGTGTAAAAAAGTTATTAAATTTATGTCATCTTAAAATAATATTCTAACATTTATTTTTTTATGAAAACAATAATGGTATGCGGCGCAATATACCTTAAAAATTAGAGGTGCAATATACCAAGCTGTAATGCTATTTAACACCGTGGGTGCTTATACCTAAGAGTGCAAGGTAAGATGGAATGCAGGAGGCCAAAGATATATGCCAAGCCGTTGGATTTAGAAGCAGATTCTTCAAACTCAAATCGGATGAAGCAACAAATTCTTCAGGTCAAACTTTGAATTGGATAAAAGGATAATCACTAAAAGCTTATCTTAAAATAACCCTTTAAACTAGCTATCAAATTATTACTTTTAAACTATCATTTTATTTCTATAATTTTTAGGCTATTATTTAAATTTTAACATCTAGTTGGAAAAAAGAAACTGATATTGGTAAACGGTAGATCCTAACCACTTTAATGATTGTCTTTTATAGTGACGACTTAAGGTTCAATTCATTTTCAGTTGACACAGCCTAATTAATGCGTTTTTGCATTTTGGGTCAGGTCATACCTGTAACCCAATTTATAAAAAGGCAAAATAACCCTTGACCACCAAAGCTTAGAGGCTGCTCGGTTCGAATTAATAGCATTAATAGGGCTAGATTATTCGTAGGTCTAAGGATGGGTTAAAAGAATTGACAAGCTGTGTTGGAAAATCGAACATATTTGCCCCTTGTTAAACCCGTTGCCCTTATCTTATTCTTAGACTCATCCTCATCCATCATCCCTTATCATCCACCCTTTGATTAAGTTTTGCTGGCGTCCGCGGGTCTTGAATCCATTGTGCCCATAGCTTCTCATGATTAAGGTTTGAATCCGGTGCGCTAGTAGCCTTTGATTAAGTTTCACTAGCCTCGAATTTGGCCTCCACCTGTAGCTTGATAAGAAAAGAACGAAATCGATGTAGAGGCGATCATCCTACTCCTCACGATCCCAGATCTCAGTAGGATCCGAAAAGGGTCTAGTCTTCGAGATCCAGAACCTTTTTAAGCTGTTAGTAAGGCTGTAGGAGGCAGATGGGCGACAAAGGGGAGGGGTTGGGAGACAGATTTTTGTGTGTGACAATTTAGCCGAATATGTGAGGAGGTGCTAAATTCGTTCTTCCTGTTATTGGTCATGCTCAATGACAGCAGCAATCGACAGTACGACAGATAGCTTCGTAAATAAGAAGTTTAACTACAGTGGAGTGGATGACATAAAATGTAAATAACTAAAAGACCAGGGTGTTTTCTATGGCTAATTCTTGTGTGCGCTAGGCGCACATATGCGTCTGCGCTAAAAAAAGCGTACATGTACCAGTGAAACTCATCTTGCATGAAATAGCACCCACCCACTTTATTTTTTTCTTTTATTTTTCTCCCTTATGAATAGCACTTTTTCAATTTTTCCTAACACTTCTTTTATTCCACAACATAATAAATAGATTTTTACCTTTTTATATACAATTGGCCTTTTCTTTTATTTTTCTTATGAATATCGTCAATGTTTTACTACATAAGTATATTGATATTGACCATGTTTCTTCAGTATTACTTTTTTTGAAATTGTATATAAAAATATAGAGGATTTGTAGGTTTTAAATAATGATAATGATATATATGAATGGAAGATACAGAATTATGAAAAAAAATGATTAAATGGAATCTGACGTGATTTGATCCGGATTAAATGAAGTCTAATATAACCGTGAATACCCAATATATTCAACAAATAAAAAATTAATTATTTTTTTACCTGAAACTTTAACATTTAGCAAATATTGTTAATACATCTCAAATATATTTTATGGTGTTGTGTAGTGAGAATTTAAATAAGGATGACAAGATAAATTAATTGCCAAGAGATTACAAAAGAGGAAAACTCTTCAATATCATTTTTGGAACAATTAAAAAAAAGATTCATTCTTTTAGGTAGGTACATTTTATTAGTATGCTATCTGAGTGATTTATTATTATTATTTATATGGCTGTATAATGTTTGTATAATTAAATAAAGGTTCAATCTTTATTTTCCATGGATGAAGAACAAACAGTGTCTTCTTTAAGAACAAACACTTAAGTAACAAAAAATAAACATGTAAAAGAAAGAACAAACATTTCCTTCTAAAAGAACAATGATGCCCTTCTAAAAGAACAAACATATCCTTCTGAAATAACAAACACCAGAAGACAAAAAACAAGAAATTTAAAAAAATAAGGTTATGTATAAAAACAAATAGTGTCTTCTATAAGAACAAACACTTAAGTGACAAACAATAAACATGTAAAAGAAAGAAAAACAAACATTGTCTTCTAAAAGAACAAAGATACCCTTATAAAAGAACAAACATATCCTTCTGAAAGAACAAACACTAGAAGATAAAAGAACAAGAAGTTTACAAAAACAGAATCATGTATAAGAACAAACAGTGCATTCTATAAGAACAAACACTTAAGTAACAAAAAATAAACATGTAAAAGAAAGAACAAACATTTCCTTCGAAAAGAACAAGGATGCCCTTCTAAAAGAATAAACATATCCTTTTGAAAGAACAAACACCANAAATAGTGTCTTCTATAAGAACAAACACTTAAGTGACAAAAAATAAATATGTAAAAGAAAGAAAAACAAACATTGTTTTCTAAAAGAACAAGGATGCCCTTCTAAAAGAACAAACATATCCTTCTGAAAGAACAAACACCAGAAGATAAAAACCAAGAAGTTTACAGAAACAAGGTCATGTATAAGAACAAATAGTGTATTCTATAAGAATAAATAGTGTCTTCTATAAGAACAAACACTTAAGTGACAAAAAATAAATATGTAAAAGAAAGAAAAACAAACATTGTTTTCTAAAAGAACAAGGATGCCCTTATAAAAGAACAAATATATCCTTCTGAAAGAACAAACACTAGAAGATAAAAGAACAAGAATTTACAAAAATAGGGTCATGTATAAAAATAAATAGTGCATTATATAAGAACAAACACTTAAGTAACAAAAAATAAACATGTAAAAGAAAGAACAAACATTTCCTTCTAAAAAAACAATGATGTCATTCTAAAAGAACAAACATATCCTTCTGAAAGAACAAACACCAGAAGACAAAAACCAAGAAATTTATAGAAACAAGTTCATATATAAGAATAAACAGTGCATTCTATAAGAACAAATACTTAAGTAACAAAAAATAAACATGCAAAAGAAAGAATAAATATTACATTCTAAAACAACAAAGATGCCCTTAAAAAAGAACGAACATATCATTTTGAAAGAATAAACATTAGAAGAGAAAAGAACAAGAAATTTACAGAAACATAATCATGTATAAGAACAAATACTTAAATAAGAAAAAAAAAACATGTAAAAGAAAGAACAAATATTGCATTCTAAAAGAACAAAAATGCTCTTCTAAAAGAACAAACATATCCTTCTCAAAGAACAAACACCAGAAGATAAAAGAATAAAAAGTTTATAGAAACAGGGTCATGTATAAGAAAAAACGGTGCATTCTATAAGAACAAATATTTAAGTAACAAAAAATAAACATGTAAAAGAAAGAACAAANCAGTGCTTTCTATAGGCCTTCTATAAGAACAAATACTTAGGTAACAAAAAATAAACATGTAAAAGAAAGAACAAACATTTCCTTCTAAAAGAACAAAGATATCCTTATAAAAGAACAAAGATATCCTTATAAAAGAACAAACACCAGAAGACAAAAGCACAAGAAGTTTATAGAAACAAGGTCATGTATAAGAACAAACAGTGTCTTCTATAAGAATAAAAATGTAGAAGAAAGAACAAATATTGCCTTCTAAAAGAATAAAGAAACCTTTCTAAAAGAACAAACATATCATTCTGAAAGAACAAATACCAGAAGACAAAAAACAAGAAATTTATAGAAAGAGGTTCATATATAAGAACAAACAGTGCTTTCTATAGGCCTTCTATAAGAACAAATACTTCGGTAACAAAAAATAAACATGTAAAAGAAAGAACAGACATTGCTTTCTAAAATAACAAGTAGGCCTGTAAATATAAACACCAAAATACAAAAGAATAAGTAATGCGTGAAAATGTAAAAGAATAAACAAGGTTTTATAATATATATATATATATATATATATATATATATATATATATAAAACCAGAATGGACAACTAAAGACAGGGGAAAAAAAAAAAGGAAAAGAAAACTAGAATAAAATACTGGAGTAGAAGTCTCAAGACTCGAACCGAGACAACCTTCTTCCCACCCCACACGCTCTGACCACGTTACTTAATTTAAAATTTTATCCAATGTCTAGAAATATTATCACGCTCTCCTACCGCGAGGCCAAAATGAACATTTTCAAATTTTTTAAGGATAACGCATGGAATAAGCCGGGTGCACTTAATGCTAACTCGTTTTCTATTTATCATCTTAACTAGTTTTTTGACTAGAAAATAATGGGGCACATTAATCTACTTCAATTTGAACCGAACTCCCCTGATAACTCAAAATTGCAAAAGTTAGAACGAAGACATGGATCTCCCTCGACGTCTTGCTCTACCGAGCATCCGGTACGATCCAGATCTAGTAAAATTGTGCTCACCTAGAGCCATCTAGTCCCGATTACATAGGATTTTGAGCACGATGGGGAGGAACCGTGTCAACAAATTGAAAAAGACTAGAATCGGTGTTGCATTTGAAGCCGCGACGCAGGCTGCCTAGACGTCCGGTTGAAGATGGATATAGTCAAGTGAGCCACAGGCCAGCTAGACGGTGTCGAAATACGAGCTGTTTCGGTCGACCAACGCCAGACAAACTTCGTCTTTTTTCCTGGCCGGATCTCCCATGGGAATTGGGGTCTTAAAGGTAGTGAAAACCAAAAATCAGTGACAAACAAAAAGTGAAAACAAATAGGAAGAAAATAGCAGTGGTGAGACAAACCCAGAAAGCTTCCTGGGTTCTCCTCCTTGCAATAGACAAGATGGAGAGGAAGAGAGAGCAAAAAGAGAAAACACAAGCAGAAAGCCAAAAGGTTAAGGCAGATTTGGAAATTAGTGGTCGTGACCGTTTGACCCATAAGCGAAAACGCATTAACGTGACCTAATTAATATTAAATGAATAAGCCGTTAGTTTCTGCATCATATTACCTTCATTCCAGACAAAGTTTTTTCCCTAATTCTTCACAAATTTTTTATTGATTCGCAAGCTCGTCACCATGTCACACATCTAGCAATGAAAACCCTAATTGGACCTAGCCATGAAATCCTTGCTTTTAATACAATGCTCCTACCATCACTGGAGAAGATTTGCAAAACATACATGTGGGCATTGGTTCAATGTTGAAAATAATTAAGTGATGGTCTGCCATCGTGTCAACTGCCAACAACTGTCGGATAAAAAAATAAAACACAGAATGCGAACAGCTACCCGTTTCAGTGTCACATTTGCTGAAATGGCCAAAGACACGTGCCCGACTATCAACTTACCAGGGTCCATGTTTAAAAGTAGACAAAAGTTCATACGCTTGACTTCTCTCCCACAGAATGCGTCTTGTACTCGCTCATTAAGCACGATAATATAATTGTTAACATAGCTGAAATTTTTGGATGAAAACACACAGTTGTCGAACAGACAGACAGGTCACCCCTTTGCACGATGCCCAATAGATCACCTCAATCGGGCAGCTTAAGCACACAGCGAAGACACTTCCCATCATGCATCAGATCAAATGCCTTGTTGATCTCCTCAAGGGTCATTTGATGGCTAATGTACTCATCCACCTTGATTTCCTATGCAACGTACAAAAGGGTTTAGGCTAAGTGACCAAATTACCTAGGTAAAATTATGAGCAATACAGTTTTCACACCAGAATACATTTACCTTGTTCAGATACTTGTCCACAAGCCAGGGTACCTGTGAACGACTCTTGAAACCACCAAATGCAGTCCCTTTCCATACACGACCAGTTACCAACTGGAAAGGACGTGTGGATATCTCCTGACCTGTTCCTGCAACACCAACAACGACCGCTGTTCCCCAACCCTGAAGGAAGGTTTCACTACACATTACTTGACTTTCAAACTTTTTGCATACGACTCATTGATGACTTTTGTGTGAGTACCAGAACTATTCACCTTGTGACAGCATTCTAGTGCAGCCCTCATTATAGAGACATTTCCAATGCACTCGAAGCTGTAATCAACCCCACCGTCAGTAAGATCAATAATGACCTGCTGAATTGGTTTTTCATGGTCCTTTGGATTCACAAACTCCGTAACTCCAAAATCCTTAGCTGCATGAGAGTGGAAAATAAGACTTCAGACAATTTCATGTCTGAATATTAAAATCCTTAGAGCAGAATTACCTATACTGAACTTTCTCGGGTCAATGTCTATGCCAATTATTCTAGAAGCACCAGCAGTTTTTGCACCCTCAGCCACCTACAAGCGAATCTTCAGTTTGTAGTGTTTAAAAGTAACAACTACAGAAGAAAACGACATGAGATATTATGGAGTAACCCCTACCACGAAAGCAAAACAGAGTAAATGTATTCAGTAGTACAAGAATCAATCAGTGGTTTCACATCATAAAAGAAGTATAAAGCATATCAGAGAGGCATGTTTTGCACTCACCGCAAGCCCTACAGTCCCGAGGCCAAAGATTGCGACAGTGGATCCTGGTTCAACTTTTGCAGTGTTCCAGACTGCTCCAAGGCCTGTGAAAAATCCAAAGTACTTTTAAGACAGTTGCTAAAAGAAGCAAATTATAAGCACCAAACATTCAATATTTTAAGAAATGAAACAAGAGAAAAAATCTAAGAGCTAAATATTAATGATAGATTTGCTCCAAATGCACACCAAGAAAGTTTCCCATTTAAGGACCATATGTGGAGGACATATGTAAATGATAGTACATGTTATCTGCTGAGGTACATAAAGGATTTTCAAAATGCATTTGGAGCATAAGTACTTTACCAGTGGAAACACCACAACCAAGAAGGCATACTTTCTCCAGGGGAGCTCTTGGATCAATTTTTGCCACACTGACATCATGCACTACTGTGTACTGGCTAAAAGTTGAGGTGCCCATGAAATGGTAGATTGGCTTTCCGTTGATTGAGAAACGACTTTTGTGATCATTGAACATGACGCCAGCTCCAGTAGCCGCCCTTACTTTGTTACATAAGTTCGTCTTCCCTGATTTGCAGAACTTGCATTCCCTACATTCAGCCTGATAACAAGGGATAACATGGTCACCAGGTTGAACTTCAGTAACACCTTCACCAACGCTTTCAACAATCCTGTCATTCCCCAAAATTTCCAACTCAGCAATCATAGAATCAAAGACTTCAAGCACCGGTAGAAACTCATATAAACAGCTTACCCAGCAGCTTCATGGCCAAGAATACACGGGAATAGTCCCTCAGGGTCCTGGAAATAAATCAGCCAAAAAAGATCTGTGAAAAACTTAGACATGATAGAAGTAAAAACAAAACGGATCAACCAACAATGTGTAAACAAAAATAAACAGGCTTATCCAAACAGCTGGGTCTGGTCTAAGAAACTTCAGCCACTGCAGAACTCAAGCCAAATTCCACTTCACAAAAAGGATACCCACATTCAAACCTTTCATAACATTGAGGCTAACTAAATAGGACGTTTCCACTTCCAACTCCCAATTCGAGGTCATTGACGGTAAATCATATAAACTCACAAGGACGTCACCAGTTCTTTTTTGTATATTAACATATTAAATGAAAAAAACATAGCTACTCATAAGGAAATGTACTGAGAAGAGAAACGCGAAGGCCAATCGCACATGCCTACCTTGCCGCTCCAGGTGTAGGCATCAGTATGGCAGAGAGCAGTAAAGAGAATCTTGACGCGGACCTCGCCGGCCTGCGGCGCAGCAACCTGCACATCCTCGATCACCAGCGGCTTGTTCGGTTCGTACGCCACCGCAGCTACGCCATTTCCAAAGTCGACCACCAAAGAGATCAGACCAAAAAAACGAGAGCTTCAAAGTTCAAAGAGCACAACGAGAAAGAGAAGTGTTACCTTTGCAAGTGATGACTTGGACTTGAGTCGCCATTGATGAGAGTTCAGCGTGAGACCAATCAACGAAGGGATTTTTCTGAAGATCTGTGAACACAGAGGCCTTCAGCTTTCGCCTGTTCAGATATTACTGGCGTATAGAAACTTGCTGGGCCGCTTGTTTTTGTGGACTTCTTGTGGTTTTTTGCTCTTCATGTGTGGGATTCGGCCCAAAAACATATCGGTTAGGGCCGGTGACTTTTGCGTGGAAAATATCTCCCCCTGCCTCAGTTGACCCGTGTTCGTTTTTTGTTTTTGCCGAAATTTGTTTTTTTAAATAGTTGTTTGGTTAAATAGTATTTTTACTAGCGTTAAGCCCTCACTTTGTTACGGGTAATAAATCAAAGGGAAAGTTACAAAAACCCCCCTGTGGTTTGGTCAAACCTACAGTTTGCCCCCTCTATTTTGAGAAACCTACACTTTGCCCCCNGGGGGCAAAGTGTAGGTTTCTCAAAATAGAGGGGGCAAACTGTAGGTTTGGCCAAACCACAGGGGGTTTTTGTAACTTTCCCTAAATCAAAATTCAATGAAAAAAAAATTATTAGCGTTTAAACCAAAAAGAAAAAAAAATAAAAGCTGAAACTGGGACTCAATAATCAGATGATAAAGTCTGGGGACCAATTCGGCAAGGGAAAAAGGCCCAAAGACTAAACTAGGGGTTTAGCAAGCATTGATAATGAGCCCAATAAGAAATGAACATAGAGCGGGCTGAAAGAGAATGAAAGAAATGGGCTACTAAGGCCTTGACTGAGTAACTGCGGCTGAAATGTCTGTAACTTTAATTCTGAAATAAAATTTAACACTTCTGAATAACAAAAAAAAAATCTAGCAATAAATAATTAAAAATAATTCTAACCGATAAGTCAACAATACTCAATCAAATTTTTATAGCCAATTCATTTTAACTCAAGTCACCTGACTTATTTTTACTTTTATATCTTTTTTGTCTGAAACCAATTTTATTTGAAAGTCAATATTATGTAAATACAATAATCCATTTGAAAGTAAATTTTCATAATGTTGTTACATTTTTATGAATTTTTTCTTTTTAATGTCTTAAACTAGAAAAATTTATAAAAATTTAATAAGATTACAAAAGCTGTATTTTCAATGGATTATTGCAGCTGCATGATATTGGCTTTTAATTAAAATTAATTATAAATAAAAAAAGACGTAAGAATAAAAATAAGTCATTTTGTAGTTAATTGACTTAAGTTAAAACGAACCGAGTGCTAATTTATTACGGTTTTGAGTTCGGCACTCTCTATATCATGTTCATAATTATTAAAGTAATTAGATAAAAGAAAAATATATGACAAAATATAAAACTAAGTATTCTCCAAAGGCGAAAAATAATCTTTGATTGTGGTTTCTAATTTTTGAAACATTTCAAAATTTGAGGATGAATGTGTAGCATCATCCAAAGATATAGGACCCTTTGAGTATTTAGCTTTTTCCAAGTTGTGTCATCTCAATGCATTTTGGAACCACTGCCAATTCTGACACTTATAAAAGCTGGAGGATGAAGCTGAAGTATTATTGAAAGATATAGGTGTAATAAATTGGCTTAATTTTATTTTAATTTTTTTTTACCCAAAAATGATTTCATTTAAAAACCAATATTATATAAGTATAATAATATATTAAAATATAATTTTTATAATCTTATTAAATTTTTATAAAATTTTCTTTTTAAAGCCTAAAAGGGAAAAATTTATAAAAATTTAATAACATCATTAAAAGTTACTTTCAAATGAATTATTACATCTAATTAATATTGTCTTTCAAATGAAATTGATTCTAGAAAAAAATGTATAAATAAAAATAAGTCATTTATGGGTTAAGTTGACTTAAGTAAAAATGAGTTGACTAATCTAAAATGGCTTATTTTTATGTTTATATTTTTTCTTGGAATCGCTTTTATTTGAAAAGTAATATTATATAAATGTGACAATCCATTTAAAAGTAAATTTTAATAATGTTATTAATTTTTATGATTTTTTTTCTATTTTTAGGCATTAAAAAGGAAAAATTTATAAAAATTTAATAAGATTATAAAAATTATATTTTCAATAGAGTATTATACCTATATAATATTAACATATAAATAAAAATAGTTTCAGATAAAAACTATATAAAAATAAAAATATGTTGTTTTAGATTAAATTAACTTAAATTAAAATGAATTGACTCTTATTATATATCCCTCTGTCCAAAACTTTTTTTCTATTTATTTTTTACAATTAATCTAAATTTTTTTATTTTTAATATTTTAATATATAAATAAAAAATCTTTATATGTATATATATTTAATTTTTTTAACAAACAATAATATAAATAATTTAAATTAAAATACAATAAAAAATCAAATGAAACAAAAGTTTTGGGACGGAAGTAGTATATATGTTAGAAAAAAAAATATACATACATACATACACACACGAATTGACTCCTAAACTTATTTGGATAAATTCAAACGAAAAGTTACAGATAAAACGAATCGCAATTCCTAACATTCTCTGCATCAAAATCCTTCCTATTAAAATCTCCTACCAAATCTTACTGCTATATTTGAATTTTAAGTTGCCGGATTTTGCGTTTTTAATTTGTAAATTCGCATGACAAGACAAACAAGAGCGAAGGCGGAAGGCGAACCCAAATTTAGCGCTTTTTACCTCACAGCTTTTCAACAAAACGACGTTGATCCGAATCCTCACCCTTTTCCCCGGATCCCAGAGAGAGAAGTGACGGCAACAAACGGCCTCAGGCTTTGTCGTTTACAGTTCACGTGTCAAACACGCGTTTAAATACGAGCGTGACGATATTGCAGCAGACAGCCACCATCAATACCAGAAAGCTAGTCTCGCGAGTCGCTCCGACGCTACACAAAGTCTCGCAATAAAGACCCTCCTACCGCCCTCCCACACTCCCGCACTCGCCTGCTCTCTCGCTCCTTCCGCGTTGCCAGATCTCTTTCCTTCCGCTTCTCGTCGTCTTCGCTCGCCGTTCCTTCAAATATCTTCACATCCTGAAACAACGCTGCGAGCTTGCTTCTGCACATCTTAGCCTTCTCCGGCGGATCTGCGTGCGACCCGACCCGACCCGCATTGCGATTATATTTACCGTATTATTAGGGTTCTTGTCGTGGCAAAGCCTTTGGTCATGTGGTCTCTCGTCTTCCGGATGTTTTTCCGGTTGAGACTGCTTCACTGGAACACTTGGAACCTACGGCCGCTCGGTTCTGCGGCGTGCTTGCTCGGAAGTGGACTGCTTTGTTGATAACTGTGCTTAGTGGTTGCTCTTTTTGGGAAAGAAGATGGCTGCTTTTACTCTACTTCTGCTTTTTGTTTGTTCTCTCAGCTCAACTTTCCTTTTTTGTTCAGGTATGCAACTTTGCTTTTGCTGTTATTGTGAACTTCCTTTTAATTTTTTTTTTTTAACTGAAGTGAAGGGGGATGAGAAAGGAAAATAGTTTATGCAGGAATCAGGATTAGGGTTCGAAAATCATGTTGTTCTTAACTTCAGTTCCCATTGGGGAATTTTGGTGTTATTATTTTGTATCTCATGTTTTGTCTCTTTGCTTGATTCGTATCCGTTTACGAATTGGTGAATAGAAAACGACGAATGTTAGATTAATTAATTTGGTTGGTTGCCTTCTGAGGGCATAAAGCTGCAGTGGCAACTGGCAATAGCGAAAAAAATTCCAGATTTTTTTCTTTTTTGTTTGTTCGTTTTTTTATGGGTTGAATTTTTGTTTCGTTCTTTCTAAGTCCAGCTCAAGCTGTAATGTTACTGGCTATTCACCATCGAGTACTGGAGGGAGAAACTTATGGTGTTGTGGCCTGAAGTATCTGGATACTTTGACTTGTCTCTCATTGTTTCAAGGAAAGTAAAAGGAAATAAAATAGTATCCCGCAACCACCTCTGAACTGGATAGCAATCATAGTTACCAAAATTATTAAAGCATGCTGCAGTTATAGTTTTTACAATATGCTTCGACTGGAAAAAGAAATTACTACAAAATACTTACCCCATGATAGTTTCTTCGGTAGACCAATATAATGATCCTCCAATTCAGCTTTCATTCTCGGCATCAGCTCCCTCGTTTACTCGTACTCTCCTATATGAATAAACAGGCCCTTTCTTATAAGAGAAACCATGATTCAGGAGAGTAAGGCTTCGTTATCATGATAGTGATGATGAATGATTATCATGGATCATATTTTATTGAAATTGTTGGAAACATTTCCAACAAAAAAGCTCCCACTCAACTCAGAAATCTATCAAAATTTTGAATTCCCTTTCTCAGCTGTGTGACATCAAAAACTGTATATTTCCACCACCCTATTTCAGTTGATCCCTTAGGAAGTGCGTGGAGTTTAAGAGAGAAGTTTATTTAGGTCATACATAAAAAGAAAATGGTAGAACTTTCATGCAAACCCAATGAAGAGGCTTCATTTTTAGCATTTTTCATTCTACCGATGAATTTTGGTTGAATTCTTTGCTTTCACATATGTTATTTAAAAGGTTGAAGAATGAAAGTAAGCATCAGATCCACATAACAAGTGAAGATTGGACTTTCTTTTTGCATATCTCTGGCCTAGTGATTGTATCGCATCACTGTGCTCATGGCATCAGTCTTTTTTTGGTTTTGGTTCTTTCAGTCTGTGTGACTGAAGAGGAACTTCAAAAACTACTTTTCAGCAAGATAATTAGCTTGGCATTTCTGAACTGATTGTTGTTTGATAACATGTGAATTCTCTCACGCTCACCTTGAATCCATAAAGCATCATATGGAGCTCACTTTCACCTTTTCTTGTGCCATTTCTTTCTAATTCAGTGTAGTTTATTTTACTCCACTCTTCACCTTCTCTTGCCAATACATGGGTGCTTTCTGGAATAGAACAACTGTTTTGGATGCATCCTAATGAGGTCTATTTATCATTATTAATAGCAGCAGGGTTGATTTCAAAGATGACATTTACTCGACTGAGATATTCTAGGGGATCTGTTGTAAGTCATTCTTTTGCTCCATCAACAGCACCTGCACCTTCACCTTCACCTTTGCCAATTCATCTAGGTGATTTATACTTGTTACAGTCACTGTTCTGTCTGTGATTAATGTACCGTGCTTCATCCTGATTTGCCTCCTCTGTTTGATTGCATCATCAGTTCCTGCCCCTGGTAGTCAACCATTAGCAATATGGCATCTCCATGGTGGTGGTGCTCATCATCACCATCCTGAAGGTCCATATGCAGTGGCTCCATCTCCTTCCGATAAAGGTAATGATTGGAGTTTTATAACTTGTGCATCCCAAAACAATTATGTTCATCATTTGCTGTATCCTTTAGATCATTTTATTGATGATCTAATTATGAATCTGATATCCTCACCTCTCACTCTGTGTTACTATGTTGAATGGTATTTAGATGTCCCCTTTTTCTCTGCGTTGTTTCTTATTTATTTATTTTTTTTTTTTTCTTTTATCATGAAATATGTAGTAGGTTGTGATCAAACTTGTGTGGAGCCACTTACCTCTGTTCCCTACGGTTCACCTTGTGGTTGCGTCCTACCTATGAAAGTCAGACTTCTTCTAGATATAGCTCCTTATGCTATTTTTCCTGTGATGAATGAGCTGGAGATTGAAATTGCGGCAGGCACATATTTGCAACAAAGTCAAGTAAAAATAATGGGTGCCAGTGCTGATAGTCAAAATCAAGAGAGAACAGTGGTAGACATCAATTTAGTTCCACTTGGAGAGAAATTTGACAATGAAACTGCTTTACTTACTTACAAACGTCTTCAGCACAAGCGTGTCCTCTTAAATGCTACACTTTTTGGAAATTATGAAGTGATATACGTTAACTATCCAGGTACAAACCTCTATAGATTCATTAACTACCTGTTTTCTTGTTTTACTTTTGGTTGCTCCATTGATTTTGTGATAATTATTCCTCCAGGACTTCCAGATTCACCACCATATAAAGGCAATTTGGGAGGTGGTCCTGTTTTTGGTTCTGGTGCCAGTGGAAATGTTGGAGGTCTGCCAATGACAGCTGATTTTGTTAATAAGAGTCAGAAGATAAATGTTAGGATCATCTGCGTTATTATTTTTTCTGCATTTGTTTTCTCATTGGTCTTAGTTGGAGTGATATCCGTTTTCCTGAAGTGGAGGAAGGTTGGAGGACTTTCCAGTGCTGTTGGTCCCATGTTCACATCTTCTCCAAACAAAAATCCTGGTATGTTTTTCCATTGAACTTTGTACTAGGTGTTGTATAATTCTCTGATTATCGTCTATCTATAAAGTGTCCTTTGAAGTGTATATATACTTCTCTATTTGCTGTTTGTTAGTTTGAAAACCAACTGATTCATTGAAAAGGAAACTCTCTTCTTTGTTACTCATGGATCTGGTATAATTTTCTGTTGATGCCAGGGTGGCCTCCATGTTGATTTGTACACATGCTTGTGTCAGAATAGGGAATCACATCTTAATATTGAATGTATGTTTAATAAAAATGAATTTCATGTCTGTTTCTCATTTACAGGTTACCAGAAGAGCAAAGCTGCCAGTTTTGTTCAAAACTAACAACTGAATATACTTAAACTTTGAATACTTACAAAGAAGAAGGCTCTTCATTATTTTTCAAGTGAAATTACAACATTATATTAATTCATCTATTCCACTCTAAATCAATAAGGTCCTTGTAAATCCAGAGCCCAAAGTACATGTTTTATGCCTGACCAAAAAAGGTTATGGTGATTAGACTATGTGTAGCTGTGTATGAAGCATGTGCATGTGTTTCTACATGTGTAGACAGAGATATTTTACAGTTTATCATGTAACACAATGCTTAAGAATTTGAGCATAGAATTGGATTCTTGGTAGTTGGTTTTGCTAGAAAATCTTTTGAAGAGACGAAGTAATGGATTGTACCTGAAGCACTGAGCCGTAAGACCTGAACTACCATAAATACTTTTAGCATATTAACTCATTTGCCTTTTGTTGCTTTTCTGTATCAACTTGATGTTACATGCCCATATGGAGATAAATTATGTTCTTTAAGAAAGGGGTCCAGGATTGTATTAGAATGTAGCATGTGATGACACTTTCTATGACAGAGTCTTTATTTGAGGTTTTATCCTTGTCCGGTTTCTGTGCTGGTCTCAATTGAGCTTTAAATGCAAATTAATTGATTTTTATGAAAATGTAGGAGCTGGTATGATTTTCTCAAGCAGTATAGCAAGCTCTGCATCCCCATCACTCACTTCAATGATGCCTACCTGCCTTCTGTCAGTTCAGAGGTTTGCCCTTGCTGACCTGGAGAAAGCAACAGATAAATTTAGTTCAAAGAGAATTCTGGGTGAAGGAGGATTTGGACGTGTGTATCATGGTACAATGGAAGATGGAAGTGAGATCGCTGTTAAATTATTACTTACAAGGGATAATCAGAGTGGGGACAGTGAATTTGTTCATGAAGTTGAGATGCTTAGTCGGCTGCACCACCGCAATCTTGTGAAACTCTTTGGCATATGTATTGAAGGGCACATTCGCTGTTTGGTGTATGAACTCATCCCCAATGGAAGTGTTGAATCTCACTTACATGGTATAATTTTCCCCACCTTGGCTGCACCTTTTGAAACTCTCTTGAGTTGAAGAGTTGATCATCAATGTTTTTGCTCTTTAGTTGATTTATTCTTGTGCTGAAATCTGAAACATAAAAGTCTAAGAGACTTGAGAGATGACAAATGGAAAGAAAGGTTTAAGGGGTTAAATCTCGAGGACAAGAATTTTGTACATTTGCTTTTTATAGGATGAGCATATTTCTTCTTTGTAAATGAGTTACCATTCCTTGGTCTTGTTGGCAATATACCTTTTTGAAAAAGCATACAATAGATAAAAATCCGTGAATATTTTTATGATGAGATCATTGTACTTGTGATTTAGGTGTTGACAAAGTCGAAGGACATCTTGATTGGGATGCACGAATCAAAATTGCTCTTGGAGCAGCTAGGGGATTAGCCTACCTTCATGAAGATTCAAATCCTCGTGTAATTCATCGAGATTTTAAGGCTAGTAATGTATTATTAGAAGATGATTTCACCCCAAAGGTCTCAGATTTTGGTTTGGCAAGGGAAGCAGCAGGAGGCAGTCAGCATATTTCTACGAGGGTCATGGGAACTTTTGGGTTAGTATTCTTCGCTTTTGTGTTATTCTAATTTCTCTTACATCTTCAGCAACTTTAAATACGCAAAACAATATCGAATTTTGATTACCTAAGTGATTTGTGTT
The DNA here is from genome assembly GCA_000696445.1 of Aquilaria agallochum. NCBI lineage: Eukaryota > Viridiplantae > Streptophyta > Magnoliopsida > Malvales > Thymelaeaceae > Aquilaria > Aquilaria agallochum. The sequence goes on from KK903040.1 coordinate 34,204, forward strand.
TCAAGCACTCAAATATAATTTCCCATTATGATTGCTTCTTGCATGATGAAAATAATAAAGTAATGCCTGCATGGTAAACCTCAGTGTATCTCTGACTGTAACAGAACATAAACAATTACCAACATGCAGGTATGTTGCCCCTGAATATGCCATGACAGGGCATTTGCTCGTCAAAAGTGATGTTTATAGTTATGGTGTCGTGCTCCTTGAGCTTCTGACTGGAAGAAAGCCTGTGGACATGTCTCAACCTCAGGGACAGGAAAATCTTGTGACTTGGGCGCGACCACTACTGACCAGCAGAGAAGGTCTAGAGCAAATTGTGGACCCTTCTTTGGCTGGAACGTACGAATTTGATAACATGGCGAAGGTGGCAGCCATTGCTAATATGTGTGTTCATCCGGAGGTGACTCACAGACCATTTATGGGTGAAGTAGTGCAGGCTTTGAAGCTGATTTACAATGACAAGGATGAAGCTTGTGCTGATTGTCATAGTCAGAAGGAGTCGTCTGCTCCAGACTCAGATTTCAGAGTTGATCTTGGTAATGACAGCAGCAGATGGTGGAATGCTGGCAGAGTAACTCCTCGCCTTGCTTATGGGCAGGCCTCTTCTTTCATGGCAATGGACTATAGCTCTGGTCACCTCGAACAGATGGAAAACAGACCGTTTTCAGCTTCGAGCCTGAATGGGGATGGGATAGCTTTGCCAGTTGGGCATGATAACAGATCAGGCCCCCTGAGGACAGTTCGAAGTAGTTTGAATTTCTATAGATCAAGAGGGAGCATGAGTGAGCATGGGGTACAACTTCCAAGGCGAATCTGGAACGAGCCATATTGGATTTGAGGTTTCTGTTCCAAATAAGTACAATTTTTCGAACTGTACAGGTTCTATTGAAAGGGTTCAGGCCGCGGGTTATATGTAGTCTTAGAGTCTAGGTCCTGGTCGTTTGGAAGAAAAAGAATGCGGGTTGTTTTTCTGTAGTTGGTGATTCGCCAAATAGATATACTTTAGTTCATAGCTGGGGAATAGGAGTCGAAGGCTCTCCTCATACTGCGAATCTGCAACTGCAAGTTCAGTTATCAGGGCACAAGGCTCTGCTTGTGCATAGACAAAGGCCGCATCTAAAGAATAGATTTAGTAATTGAGGGTTAATTGTTAGTAGAACTTTACTCATATAATATAACGTAAAAAGTATAGAACATGGAGTAAAATAGTGACGCTATTCAGTACTCACCAATATTTTCTCTTTGTATTTAGAATTATTATAAATATAAAAGATGAAAATCTACTATAGAAAAGTCTAGCGGTGAAGTGTTAACATTATGAAACCTAGCGGGTTTAAATTGCAATGTGACCACTTCCTAATTGTTTGATTTTTGGGGGAAATGTGCCGCCATTTGAGCTCCGAAGTCTAAACTAGATGTCTTCTACTGTTAACCTGCCCAGGGAGGCAACGACATCACCAGCACTTCAAATGTTTCGTGCTGGCATGGACTTACATGTACATAAAACTATATTGTCTTTAGACTAGGAACGACTAGCTTATGATTATCATTGTGAGGCCTAATCTTTGAACTTCCTCTCGTGTCCTTATACCTTTCTGAGGAATAAAAAGAAAATCACCCACTATAATTTTTTTTACAATTAAATTGCTCATTAATGTTACATTATTAATGGTTATTGGACATTATTGTTACTTTTGTCTAGCTATACGATGAGATAGAATATTTTTAATGATTTGGCAACAGACGTGGCACCTATACGTAAGTGGCCTGCAAAAATGAGAGTGTGAGTGCTCAAAAAACTTGAATGAAAGAATTTGGATGACCAATTAGATAGTTTTACTAAAGTAATACTAGCAAAATTCATTGGTTGCACGAGTTTCTCTCTAGGCTTCGCCAGACGATGAGCGAAACCACCGGCCTTGTGCGAGCAAGCTTCCATTCGGAGGGGAATGGTGAAAATTTGCTAGGGGACTTTGGGGAATTATTAAATCGTTGGTGGGAAATTGCGATGGGGACTTGGGGAATGCCCGATGATGAAGGTGTCGCAAAAATCTTCATTGGAGGTGAGCGAGTTGGTGGAGATGGATATTGATGGAGGGGATGGTAGTGGAGACAGCGACAATGTAGTAGGCGATGGCAGCGTTAGGGCCTATGATGAGGGCATGGTGGAAATCTTCTTTTGGTGTCAGAAGAGCGATCGAATGGAAGAGCGAAGTTGGGCAGAGTGATTAACGCGATATCAAGCTACCTCATCGTTAGTGTCGTGTCACTGCCTGCCATCAACTAACCCGATTTCTGCTCCAAACCCACCGGATAATTAGCCAAGATATCCTGATTGGTATCACTGAATTAACCCAAACTAGACCCGAAAGGAGCTCTCTACATCACAGAATCAATCACTGGGTATTGCCAGATCTTCACTAGATTGTATCTGGTGTCCCTCATCATCGCTGCCAAAGGATCCACTGAAAACCCAAACCGGAACTCAGAGCTAGTCTGAAGAGCCGACCATATTGCTTCCGGTAGCTGTAATGAGCTTCTTTGAAGTTCTTTCAGGTCTGTGTTTGATCTCATTGGACAATGGAGACTGGTGGCCGCTATGTTTGCTCAGTCAGCAACACTATCGATTCCAAGATCAAAGAATATAGTTTGGGAAGAATTGTTATTATTTTTAATTTGGTAACCTTTGAGCATCAAAGAATATAGTTTGGGAAAAAATTATGTGATTTGCCTAGAATGGTGACAATTAGTTGGTGTTTTTTATTTCTATTATTTAGCATAGTAACGGGGATATGCTAAAGAAAATAGAATATTCGCTTTGCTAATTTTGTGAATATCTAATTTGAACACATTCAGAGCAATAGTGTTAAATATCACTAAATTACAAATATTAATGATGGATTTAACCATAAAAAAACCATAGTTGTTGATGTCCGCTATCAAGAAAACTTTAGTAGGTGATCTAGCCATTTTGACAAAGAAAATTTGATCCTGGCTCAAATAATAATTTAATAATCTCTTACCCTAGCTGTTCTTCTACAACGATTTACATCATTGTCTACTTAATTTCTTCATATTTTTAGTTGGGTTTGCGTATTAATTCAAGTATGTTCGATTGATTTATTGTTGTTATTTTACCTGAGTAACTATATACATCTCCCCTTTTCACCATTTTTTTAATTTTTATTTCTACACAAATTTTTTATCATCATGGATTATCTGGCACTCTACAATGGACAAATTTGGATGGTCCAATTTGGTGTTAGTGGATCATGTAGTATGCAAAAAGCTGTAGAGGTATAAGTCATGCAGCATTTATGAATAATGGATTAGTTGGTACGTTAGTCCAATATTGTGTTGGTTTGACAATGTACTATGAGTTTATCTTTTATTTTATTTTTTTTCGTGACTGTCTCTGTGAATATATATGCTTGTATGCCATATATATCCCCAAATATTCAAAACAATTTTCTTCGGGTAGTAACACTACAAGACATATAATTGAATCGATTATGTGTAGTAGATAAATGGGCATGACCATTATCCAAAAATAAAAAATAAAGACTAAGGGTAAAATACACCCGGAGTAAACGCTACTCCCACAATTTTATCATATTTACTGTTGTGCCATGTGTTGTGCATATCTCTCCCTTTCTCCCATGAACAAGTACAAAGCACTCAACTGAACAAACAAAGCTTCGCCACCTTCTCGTTTCCAACA
>KK903041.1:9424-31357 GCA_000696445.1 Aquilaria agallochum
AAAATTGGCTGAGTTACTGTTCATTTGGTTAGAATTTTGTAACCAACTTCAAAAATCCATAACTTGGTCCATAGGTTGGCTATTGATGTAAAACAAAATTCCTTGGTTTGCTCTAAGTCTATTATTAATAATGGAGCAAATGAAACATGGGGATATGTGGCTAGAATGATACATTTTATTAGTGGAAGTTACAGGCGCAGTGGCTGGTCAATAGAACTTAACAAGATTGCCTAATGTGTGGAAGGCAAAACTAAGACTTGTGCTAGTGTTTTCCTTCTTAGCTGCCATGGTGTGCATGAAATGTGAATATTTGTGTGATGGTTGGACCAATATGCATGTATTTACATAGTGCCCAAGAGGGTCACTTGGGTATGCACACTAAGGGTAGTGTTCTGATGGCCTACAGAACATTACCAATCTTGGGAGTCTAAATGCACAGTTTTGGCACCATAACTGGACTATCCCGGAGTGGGTAACACCTTTGGTGGCCAGCCTCTTCCTCTGCTGCCTTTACTTATAGTGCATCCTGCACCCTCTTAAATGTTTCAAACTGAAACACCTCACCTGGCGATGGATTCTACCTTCTTTGGTCATGTGGCAGCTTAGGTGATTGATCCCCTATCGGGTTAGGAACATTCTACCATCTCATTGGTGGCTGTCTCCTAGCCCACTTGGGGTTGATGGCCCCTATCATCTTCTTGTCATCTCTCCTAGCTAGGCAGTCCTTCACCCAATGGTCTTGAGATCCATACTTGAAGTAATCATTGGAAAGTCTAAAGCATGGCTTGTTGCAATGGAACTTCCGACAAGTGCTGCACTAGGGCCCATATTACTAAGGTTCCCTTTCTCTCTTGGCCTTCCTTCTCCGCTCTACAGGTCTGGCCTCCTCTCTGACCCTCTTCTTATGCCCTTTGTATATACCACTCATACTTTCTGAGCCACTCTTGGTCTACCCCTTAAACTCTTGCTTAAGTGTTATGGCACTTTGTATTGCCTAGTAGTATTTTTTAGCACCCATAACTTTGATGATTTGCCTCAGCTCGGGTCTCAAACCCCTCAAGAACCTCTTGGTTCTAAGCTCTTCCTGCCCAACATAGTGTGGTGCATTTCTTATCAAGTTATTAAACTTTTTCTTATACTCTATCACACTTAGGCTTCCCTACTGAAATTGATCAAACTCCACTTGCTTTCGATCTGCTATGGCCTCATTTACATATTGCTGTTGAAGGATTCATCCCATCTTATAAACCTCATTCTAGTAGGTGGCCTTCTCTAATTTTTACTTTGATAATCCTTCTGTACAGCTCTCCATCAGAGCTCTATGTTCCCTTTAAGCCTGAAGATGGCCAATAGGACCTTCTCTATAAAGGACACCTCCATGCTCTTAAAAATTTTCTCCACTGGTAAACCTATAACACTACTTCTTTAGAGTCACACCCACCCTTGAATATAGGAGGTTTGATTGCCAGGAATCCTTCCAACTAGCCTTCCCTAAGTCCACCTTTTCCAAGCCTTCCTTTTCCTACTTCATTGTCTCAAGTTCCACCTCTTGGTGCGCCTCCTTTCGCAACAGCCTCTGTAAGAGGCGTAGCCTTCCGTAGAACCTTATTAGTGTTTGATTCCTCCACCCCTGGACTTTCTCCCACCTCCAGTGTTGTTTTTTCCTTCACTTCAGATCTGACTCTCTTTGTACTCGGGTGCTTCCTTTCCTTTTTACCTTCATCTTCATCCACATATTTCGCATTCTTACCAGCTTGGTCATAATGCACTGGCTCTTTATCAGGCCTCCTACCTCTTTGCCCTTTTTTCACAACTCTAACTTCTTCAGCACTGTCTCATGCATAAGCTTGGCCTCTAGCCAAGGCTTGCATGCCCACCACCAGTTGAGCAATGTTGGCTTATATAGCTTCTGTCATTTATTCCATCTTCTTTTGTCTACTTGTACTAGGTCTAGGTAGGTTATCCCTGGCATTAGGGCTCTCGACCCCAACAGGCTCTACAGCCTCCTGTTACCTTTCAGGATCACAGGTAGTTTGTCCAACCTTCAGATGGGCTACACTACTATCATCTTGCTCAAGAACTACTCTATCCTTGCCTCAAGTTCTCATCGTGCACAGTAGATCACATACACACACATATCCTCAATAAGTATAAGTCTACTTAACTTATGTGGGAACAAGTCTATACAAACTGTTAGGCCCTAATTGCTCTAACACCAACACAGTTGTCATGCTCCAAATAGGCCCTACCCTAACTGCACCTAGAAAAAATACTTAAGGGCCTTGTTTCAGTAACTAGTGCCCTTCCAAGAAGCCCACCACATACATAGATGCTAGGTTTCAAGGATTGTTCTTGCTTTGCCTTAATGCAACTTTCATCAAAAAAGTGCTTAATTAAGAACATATTGAGGATGTTGGGGCACTAATTCACATAGTGCAGTAGATCACACCCCTACTCACAAGCCTAGGCAGTACACTAGGGAGCGCCTCAGGAGTCTTGACAACCAAACCCTAGGTCAACTTGCACCACAAGGCAAACTTTCAAATGCAACCTTTCAAGTGTTGTAGTTTTGTGCATCTTAAGTGTGCATGCACCTTTCATGGCAACTAAGATGCCCGTTATCAAGTTTCTGAAACCATTTTCCTATGTAAGTGAGGTTAACTAATAGCATTCAGCTAAGCTTGTGCAAGCCATACCACACATATGCACACAATAAAAACTATATAAGCATAATGCCACCACCAAGTTCACATAACATTCACATTAAACGTGCACAACTTCAAGGTTATACTTAAGTTTGGGTAGCTTATCTAAAGCCCTCATTGCAACATGCACAAAAACTAATGCATTGTTATTTGGAACACTACCATCAACATTCATACAAAACACATCCGAGATACATAATACATGCCATTGTACTTAATAGTACCTGAAAGCCACTTTAAACACATAGTACCTAAAGGTGGTTTGCAAAACAAGTCTGACCATTACTCCTACAATCAACAGTGCAAACTACAAGGTAAAGCCCAAGAGCACATATCCATAACTCTTGGTTGTTCCCACAATAGTTACCTCAAATCTTGCAAGCAACACAAGACATATGAGCTTGCACATTCACATAGACTTACACTTAGACTTATTAAGCTAGAAACAACAAGTTACTAACCATACCTCTAAGGTACCCAAACAAAATTCTTTGCCACACAAGCTACTCAAGCTCAATATTTTTTCCTGAAAACACATAGTTACAAGGCATGAGTTATATACATAACTTAGTAAGGATTCATAAAGCTATTATGAGCCTACTTAGTTAAGCCTGAAAGCTTAACCTCTAACACACACACTTAAACCTGCAATAAGACATGAAAACACAAAAAATACATACTATACACAATAATGTATCAAAAAGCTAGCTAATAAAGGTGACCATGCACATACAAAGCACCAAAGCACACAACTCACAGACAACTCACATAGCCATTGGTCTTGGCCAATAATACCATTAGGAAGTACACACCGTAACACATCCAATTCTTGATACCTTTGGTCACTAGTTCACATAGAGCTCCTTGTTCTCGCATAGCTTGGCCGATCCATGTAAGAACTCTAGTACTTGGAATTACTTAGCTAGATAGCACACACATCACTTAAACCTGAAGGTAAAGCATAGCCCCTATGGCATTCTAAGCTCACCTAGTTTAATAACCATCACTTAGAAGCCTAATACTCACTTGAACATGGAATATAACCAAAATAAAGTAGAATATAGTGAAGTCCTTACCAAAACGTTGCCCTTAACTCTCAACCAAGCACTCAAAGTAGAGGACCAAGATTTAATTACAACCTCAAAGGTTGATATATCTCTGAATCACTCTTGATCAAGCTTGAATCTTCATTTCAACTTCAATGCCACACCAATATGGCAAGAACCCAAGTTCTAAAAGCAAAGAACACCTAACTAGCTCAACTAGGAGCCTTGACATGAAAATGAGATTGTTTGACTAAGTGGAGGCATGCATGAGCTGTGGTGTGGCACATGGTGAAAAAATGGGCAAAATGCTAGTGTTAGGGTTCTCACTTCTTGGATGGCTTTCTCTAGTCCTTCCACATACATTTACGTCTTTCAAGCCACCAAAATATGTGTGCAAAATAGTCCTCAAGCTTACAAATTCACCACTAGAACCTTAGGTCATTCAAACATTTGTTCAAGTACTCTCCGTAACATAATTTCAATGTATTCACTTATACCCAGCAGGCTTACCACATAAACCCTTCATTCATGCACATGACTTAGCTCCCCACTTTAATTTTATTGAAATTTTTCACATAAGCCTAATAGGAAATTGAAGGTCAGGACAAGAAATCCCCTTACCTTAAAGACAACCAAAGAAAAATCAAGCAAGTTGAGCAGCAAAGCTTTAATGGCTCCACTATCAGTTTCTTATTGTCCCAAGGCCATTTAATCATAATTGGGCACCATTTCTAGCTCAATTAACCTTGACCAATCCTTTAGGAAGCTTAAGAAACAAAGAACACAAAGTGGAAAAATGTACCTAAGCTCCCAAGCAAGAAAAACACCCCTGAAAAGCTTTTCACACTTAAACTAAGCAAGAGCAAGCTTGCTTTCACTTGGGTAGTTGATTTGGCTTCCAATTTCACCAAGAATTGAAGGAAAGAATGAGATTTGGGCATGAATTTTCTGGGAAAATAGAGAGCAATTCATTAAAGGTAGAAAGGATGATGAATATTATGAATGTTTTCATTCCATTCTAAACATGTTGTGAATGTTTCTATTCGAAACAAGTTGTGAATGTTTATATTCTAGACTAGTTGTGAATGTTTCCATTACATTCTAAAATAGTTGTGAATGTTTCTATTCTGAACAAATTGAGATTGTTTTATTCTAAACTAGCTGTGATTGTTTCCACTACATTCTAAACTAGTTGTGAATGTTTCCATTCTAAAGAACTTGTAATTATTTCTTTTCAAAACTAGATGTGAATGTTTCCATTCAATTCTAGTTATGAATGTTTCTATTCCATTCTAAACAGGCTATGAATGTTTTTATCCAAACTAGTTGTAAATGTTTCTATTCCAAACTAGTTGTGAATGTTTCTAATCCAAACAACTTGAAAATGTTTCGAAACAAGTTGTGAATGTTTCCATTCCATTCTAAACAAGTTCTGAATGTTTCTATTCCAAACTAGTTATGAAAGTTTCCATTACAAACTAGTTGTGAATGTTTCTATCCCATTCTAAACAAGTTGTGAATGTTTTAATTTTGAACTAGTCTTGAGTGTTTTTATCCCAAACCCATTGTGAATGTGCCTATTCTAAACTAGCTGTGAATGTTTTCAGTCCTTTCTAAACAAGTTGTGGATGTTGCTATTCCAAACAACTTGTCAGTGCTTCTATACCAAATAACTTGTGAATGTGTGTATTCTAAACTAGGTGCGAATGTTTCTATTCCAAATTGGTTGTGAATGTTTCCATTTCATTTTAAACTAGTTGTGAATGTTTCCATACCAAAGAAGTTGTGAATACTTCTATTCTATTCTAAATATGATGTGAATGTTTTTATTTCATTCTAAACAAGTTGTGAATTTTTCTATTCCAAACTAGTTGTGTATGTTTCCATTGCCAACCAGCTGTGAATGTTTCCATTTCGTTCTAAGGAAGTTGTGAATGTTTATATTCCAAACTACTTGTGAGTGTTTCTACTCTAAACTTGTTGTGAATGTGTCTATTCCATGCTAGTTGTGAATGTTCCCATTCCATTCTAAACACGTTGTGAACGTTTCTATTCCAAACAAGTTATGAATGTTTCTATTGCGAACAAGTTATGAATGTTTCTATTACAAACAACTGGTTGTGAATGTTCCCATTTCGTTCCGAACTAGTTGTAAATGTTTCTATTGTAAACAAGTTGTGAATGTTTCTGTTCCATTCTAAAGTAGTTTTAAATGTTTCCATTCCATTCTAAACTTGATATGAATGTTCTGATTCCATTCTAAACTAGTTGTCAGTGTTTCTATTCCATTCTAAACAAGTTCTGAACATTTCTATTCCAAACACATTTTGAATGTTTCTATCCCAAACCAATTATGAATGTGTCTATTCTAAAGTAGTTGTCAGCGTTTTCAATCCATTGTAAACAAGTTGTCAATGTTTCTATTCAAAAGAAGTTGTGAATGTTTCTATACCAAACAAGTTGTGAATGTTTCTATACCAAACAAGTTGTGAATGTTTCTATTCTAAACAAGTTGTGAATGTTTCTATTCCAAACTGGTTGTGAATGTTTCCATTCCAAACAAGTTGTGAATATTTCTATTCCATTCCAAAAAAATTTTGTTTGTTTTTATTCCATTCTAAATAAGCTATGAATGTTTCAATTCCAAACGAGTTGTGAATGTCTCCATTATAGACTAGTTGTGAATGTTTTCATCCTATTCTAAACAAGTTGTGAATGTTTCTATTCTAAACTAGTTTGAATGTTTCTACTCTAAACTAGTTGTGAATGTGTCTATCTTAAGTTGTTGTAAATGTTTCAATTCCATTCTAAACAAGTTATGGATGTTTTAATTCCAAAAAAGTTATGCAAGTTTCAATTACAAAGATGTTGTGAATGTTTCAATTCCATTCTGAACTAGTTGTGAACACTTCTATTCCAGACAAGTTGTGAATGTTTCCATCCAAAACTAGTGTTGACTATTTCTATTCAATTCTAAATAGGTTATGAATGTTTCTATTCCAACCAAGTTGTGAATGTTTTTATTCCAAACTAGTTTTGAATATTTCTATTCTATTCTAAACAAGTTGTGAATGTTTCTATTCTAAACAACTTGTGAATGTTTCCATTCCATTCTATACTGGTTGTGAATATTTCCATTCCAAGCAAGTTGTCAATGTTTCCATTCTAAACTACTTACGAATGCTTCCACTCTATTCTAAACTAGCTATGATTATTTCTTTTCTAAACAAGTTGCCAATGTTTTCATTCCAAACTAGTTGTGAATATTTGTATTCTAAACAAGTTGAGACTGTTTTGATTCCAAGCAAGTTATGCATGTTTCCATCCTATTCTAAACTAGTTCTAAATGTTTCCATTACACGTAAGTTGTGAATGTTTATTTTCCAAACTAGTTATGAAAGTTTCCACTCCATTCTAAGGTGCTTTGAAAGTTTCGATTCCAAAGAAATTGTGAATGATTCTTTTCTGTTCTAAACAAATTGTAAATGTTTTCTTTTTAAACTAGTTATGAATGTTTCCATTCCATTCTAAATAAGTTATGAACATTTCCATTCCAATGTAAATGGGCTATGAATGTTTCCATTCCATACTAAACAAGTTATGAATGTTTTTTTTCCAAACAAGTTGTGAAGGTTTCTATTCCAGACTAGTTGTGAATGTTTCCATACAATTCCAAACAACTTGTGAATGTTTTTTTACCATTCTAAACAACTTGTGAATGTTTCCATTCCATTCTAAACGAGTTTTGAATGTTTCTATTCCAAACTAATTGTGAATGTTTGTATTCCAAACAACTTGTGAATCTTTCAATTCCAAACTCATTATGAGTTAATTCCAAACTAATTATGAATGTTTCTATTCTAAATAAGTTGTGAATGTTTCTACACTAAATTTGTTCTAAATGTTTCCCTTCCATTCTAAACTATTTTTGATTGTTTTTATTCCAAACAAGTTGTGAATGTTTCCATTCGACACTAGTTGTGATTGCTTTCATTCCATTCTAAACATGTTGTGAATATTTTGATTTCAAACTAGCTGTGAATGTTTTTATTCCAAACTAATCATGAATGTTTTAATTCAAAACTAGTAGTCAATGTTTCAATTCTAAACTAGTTGCGAGTGTTTCGATTCCAATATAAACAAGTTGTGAATGTTTCTTCAATAAAAAATTTGTGATATTTTTATTACAAACTAGTTATAAATGTTTCCATTCCAAATTAGTTATGAACATTTCCATTCCATTCTAAACTAGTTGTGAATGCTTGGATTCCAAAAAATTTATGAATGTGTCAATTCCAAACTAGTTGTGAATGTTTCCATTCTATTCTAAACAAGTTGTGAATGTTTCTATTCAAAACTAGTTGTCAATTTTTCTATTCCCAACTAGTGGTTAAAGTTTCCATTCCATTCAAAACAAGTTCTAAATGTTTCCATTCTAAACTATTTGTTAATGTTTCTCCTCCAAACTAGTTATGAATGATTCTATTATATTCTAAACAAGTTATGAATTTTTCTATTCTATTTTGAACAAGTTGTGAATGTTTCCATTCTAGTCTAAACAAGTTGGGAATATTTCTATTCTATTCTAAACAAGTTGTGAATGTTTATAATCCAAACTAGTTGTGAATGTTTCCATTAGAAACTACTGTGAATGTTTCATTTCCAAAAAACTTGGGAATGTTTCTATTCCATTCTAAACAAGTTATGAATGTTCTAACTCTAAACATCTTCTGAATGTTTCCATTTCCTTGTAATCAAGTTGCAAGTGTTTCTTTTCTAAACTAGCTATGTGGTGCCCGGTGGCATCTTCATTCTAAGACATGCTGGCCTGAAAGAAGGACTTCTGGTGTGAAGATGTCAGCAATGATGCTCGACGGCATCCTCATTGTATGATATGCTGGCCTGAGGGAGAGACTTCCGGTGTGAAGGTGCCTGAATGAGAGACTTCTGGTAGGATGTTGTCTACAAGACTTTGAAGAACAGGGGTTAGAGACTCCTCAAAATGTATTTCCAGGGGTGGAGCCTCTGACACCCAAGTCAGTATTTGAGCGTAAGAGCTGTAAAGAGCAAAGAGTGGGGAATAGCCAGAGTTATGTCACCTTCCTTACCAAGGTCCTTCTTGAGTATTTATAGTAGGGTGGAGGGAGGAGGTCGTTTGTCACAGCCTATTCAGATCATGACACGTGTCTGGTCAGATTTGATTCGTACCTTTGGAGATAGGTATCTCCAGTTGGCCATAGCCCATTCCGGCCAAAGGGCAGGGGTGTGTGTGAGGTCTCTCTGTCAGAGGGTCCTTAACCATTTTTGTTGTATCTCCGCAAGACCCCTTTGGAGAGTGAGACCCCTTCAGGTATAAGGTTCCTTCGGAATAGGAGCCCCCACTTCGGCTCAATATAGCCACCGAGGGCTATTAGGAGAGCCCCTTTGGCAGAGTGGGGCACTTTCGGAATACACTCTTTCTTGCCGAGGATGGGGATATACTTTCCTGAACTTGGTGAGTTCGCTATTCCAAAGGTGGCAGTATATAGATTTTCCGAGGTCAGTTCTGTTACCTACCGAGGGTGGTTGTCATTCACCGAGGTTGGTGCTAGGTCTTCCCCGAGGGTGGCTTTTGGCTAGGTGATATCGAGATCTCAGGGATCATGGCCCCTCAGTTATAAGGTGGTGTTCTTCCCGAGGATGGTAAGGGCCACCTCTTTCCTAAGGTTGGTCACTCATGTTTCCCAAGGGTGGTGCTTCTCAGGTCTCTTTGCAAATTTCAAAAGGGTTAATAGCCCTCTGGCTATCACATGCCCCCCTTAGAAAATCGAAGCTGTATCTTCTATACTTGAGCTTTTACAAGCAATTTGTGGAACTCTTTATGGTAGGTGACAGTCATCTCAGCAAGTATTAACTGAATTTTTGACCGAGGTTACCTTCTTTGGATGGAGGCCCTTCTTTGGTCCAGGATGCCTCTCCTAGCCGAGGTAGTGCCTTCGGCGTTAGGTGGTACTCATTCTATGACTAGGCTTTTGGTGTTGCCGAAGTTGTTCATTCGGCCGGAAGTGTACATTCCCCTTCTCAGTTTTTTATTGCCTGCCAGTGAATCATCACATATTCTGACCAGATAGACACGTCTCTTTGGGAAAGACTCATGCATGCGAGTGAATTGTCATATCCTCTGACTAGGTAGACGCATCACTTCGGGCTAGACTTGCATAGGTCTGTCAGCTGTCAGGAGGCGTGCCCTTGTTTCTCGCATCAGGTGACATGTGTCACTAGGCAACTGGTGAATGGTCGTGTCCGTTATGTCAATTACGTCCCTTCACCTATGAAGGGTCATTTATGGTGACTCTTCACTTGCCTCATTTGGTCTATATAAACCCTTCTTCCTCCAGAGTCTTTGACACTTCTCATTCTTCATTACCTTTGCTTTCTGATTTTCTCTCGTTTTTCACCTTCTTTTTGGCAGCGGTGCTAGTGGCAGACCGATTTCTGGCAACCCTTGCAGTGATCTTCTGAAGTTCATACCTCGGTCTGAACTAGGTAGGTTTATTTTTAAGTTTCCATTTTTTTCTCAAAATTTTCTCCTTTATTTCCCCAAGCTTAAAGCCTTCCCGCCCGACATATGTTCTCCCCAAGCTAGAGTTTAGCCCATCCTCAAGAGTTGGCTTCCTCTTAATTCTCATCCGAGTTATGCCACATCGGAAAAAGTCCAAAAGTGGTCGACCGAATTCTTTCTTTCTTCTTATGTTGTCACTAGGCTTCCTAGCCTTGGTATGCCCAATTATACACCTCATTCACATGAGGCTACCGTCTTCATGGCTCAACTAAAGGCCGGACTTCGGTATCCCCCTCTGAAGAAGCTTTGCGACTTTTGCCAATTCCATACCATTGCCATGAGCTAACGTTCCCTGAACTCCTATTCTTATTTCAACACCTTCCTTTGCATGTGTGGGGTCTTCAAAATAGAGCCCCACTTTATCTTCTTCATGCAGTACTACAAACTCCACCCGGTTCCGAAGGGTGGCTTCTACTTCTTCCTTCTTCGAGGATCTGGGAGCAGGAAATATATGTTCAAGTTTAGAATGAAGGACAGTTGGTGAGGGTAGCAAAAGAAGTTCTTTTTTTTGAAGGTGGATGAGTAGTGGAAGCATGTGCCAACCAAATGGGCTCAGGGGCCTTTGACGTTGATGTAGTATATCCCCGAAAGCTACTAACTTTGGAGTTAGAAGCCCAATTCAAAGAATTTGACAGTCGTATTTGGACTGTCATGGTTGTGATTCTGAGGTCCCTCCTTGTTCTTTATACCCTTTCCCCATTAGGTGGAACTTTATGACCGAAGAGGTCCTTCGGGAGCTGGGGGTAGTGAAGGAACATTTTACCAACAAGGATATGTCGAAGACCTTTTTTGATAGAAAGAAGGCATGGTTGGTAAAGCTCATTCGGGGCAAATTCACCTATCTGGCTCTTGTATAAAGTAAGTCCCTGTCTAGATTTTTGTCATATAAATCCTCTGTACTTACACTGATGTTCTTCTTTTTCCAGAAATGGGTGACAAGTCTACTACCTTTTACAAGCCTCTTTTCCTCGGCCAAGCCGAGAAGGGGGAGCAGCAAAGAAAGAAGGTGACGCCAAAGAGGAAAAAGGCATCGGGGGGACCGTCTTCAGTATCGAAGTCAAAGAAGGCCAAGGAGGAATCCTTTCTGCCTCTGCCCGAAGACTCCGTGGAGGTGCAGAACCAAACTCCTATTCATACTGATCCACCTTCGGAGCTGACTATTTGTTTAACTGCCTTTAGTCCTACTACTACTGCAGATATTTTGGGGACTTCAGTCGGTGATCTTTCCACTGAAGAACTTGAGGAATGCCAAAAAAGGAAAGGCAAAGGTGTTCCCACTAAGGTCCTCGAAGTTAGTGACTCCAGGGAAAAAGATACTGAGCTTCCTCCAAGTTTGTCCCTTAGCCATTCTTCTATGAGTTTGGGAATTTTTGGGCCATTTAAATCTTATAGATGAATGGCCAAGGGATAACGTTCTAATGGAACTTTGGCATGACTTTGCAGGCGAAGAAGTATGCGCCCCCTGGGTAGAGGACCATGCCAAAAATGAGGGCTATTCAGGATTCCAAAATCCTGAGGGACAAGGTCCCGAGGGAGCCCTTCTAAACTTTCAAGAAGGACATGAACCTGTTCTTTGAGGATAGCCAGAAGATGGCTCCCTAGATGGCGAAGGGCATTTTGAAAAATGCCAGTTTCCTATCCTTGACTGAGGAGTGCCGCAATGAAGAAGTCCTCACAGTGAGGATGAATGAGGAAGCTGCCCAGGTAAACTTCAATCTTTTAGGACTTAGAAAATTTCTGAGTTCCCCTTTTTTGAGTTCTTTTTTTACCCTTATTCAGAATTTTCCTTTTTACAGCTGTTGGCGTACAGTGGGTACCTTCGGCCCTGGGCAGCTAAACAAACCTCGGTCCAAAGTCGGTGAGAGGAGAGTTTGGATAAGGCCAAGGAACTCCTTACCATCTTGGTCATTAAGTACAGTGAGCTTAGTAAGATAGCCAAGGAGGATCTAGCTAACCTTTGGGGGAAGGTGCTTAAGAGCCAAGGGGAGCTGAATCAAGTCTTCTCAGTGAAGATGTTCGACCTTGGTGCAAAGGTGATATCCTTAACATCGGTGAATGAGGCTTTCCAAAAGGATAGAGACAATGCCATTGCTGATCTTTCAAAGGCATTTGCTCTTAATTGTGAACTACAAGTCGAGGTCGGTCAGCTGAAGAAGGAGAAGAAGAAAAAGAAGAAGAAGTTGGAAAGGAACGTTGAGGTCCTCAAGAGAGAACTAGAGGACTTGGATGTAGGGAAGGCTAAGTCTGATCAGGCAACTAAGTCCTCTTATTAGGATGATTTTTGCTTGGCTCATCACCAAGTTCTGTCCAAATTTCACGACCTTGACCTTTCCTTTTTGGTGACCCTGGACATCCCCAAGGGACCATCTTGGCAGTTGTCGAGGATAGAGTTCCTCAATCTCCCAGCTAATCCACCTTCGGCCCCAAAAGTTCCTGCTACAGAAGACGATGCCGAAAGTGAGGAAGCGAAAGATGCTGAGGAGCCAGCAGGTGACCATGACCCCGAATAGGCTTCCTTATTCTTCTTTCTCTTGTAATCTGCTCCTTGTATTTTGTGACCAAGGGTTAATGAAATTTCTCTCTTCTTCAAAATTTGGCCAAGTCCACAATTGGTCTTCGGATATCATCTTCATTCTTTAACACTCAACTATCTTTGGCCAAGGGGTTTCATGACCATTTTTGGTCAACGACCTTCGGGGCGGTTGTTAGGCATTTATAAGATCAAACATGTTCTGTTGAGTATCTTTGGCTTAACTTAACCTGTGTAAGAAATAGTTAAGTGACTTTTTTTGCCAACCCTGTTCGGTTGATTTTGATTTCTTTTGGAAAAGGCTGCCTATTTTCATGAATGCCCCTTCGAAAGTGACCATGTTCGGTTCCCCCCTCCAAAGCAAATATGTCCAGCCATCTCCCTCGAAAGTGAACATGTTCGGTCACTGTGCTTCAGGAAAAATGTTTAACTTTAGAAATAGGCACCTCGGTAAACCTCATTTGGTTGGACACCTTCAAAATCGACCACGTTGAAAATTATTCCAAGTATGGGATTTCATTTATGTAATTCAGGAAACAACCACTTTCGGCTTTCGACCTTCGGGCTTGATCATGTTTGGTCACAAGAAATTACAACCTTTAGTCATACCTGCCTTGCTATTTTTTGTACAATTTTTCAACCAGAAAATGTTCTAGGTGTAAAATTTTTTCAGAGAGTCTGAATGCCATGTATTTTTCAACTTTCCTCCTTCGGTATTATCGAGCTTGTAGACCCCTGGCCGAACTTCTTCGAGGATCAAATAAGGTTCATCCTAATTTGGCCGAAGTTTTCCATGTGTGACACCCCACACAGGCCCCAGCGTGTGTACACTTAGTGCCACTCACAAAAACTACCTAGAAAGTTATTAGGCAAAAGAACTTATAGGTGTTGTTAACTACTTTAATTTTAGCCAACTTCCTATTTGGTAGTTTTAAGTCTTATTTTCTTAAGCTGAAGGCATGGGAGGTGCCCGAGGAGGCTTATGAGAGAATTAAAAAAATTACTTGTAGCTTAAGGCAAGGCCGAAACCACTAACTTGCATCATAAGGCAAGGCTAAAAAAGATAACCTACAACACAAGCAAGCCATACACTTAATTTATTATGTGTCTAGGATGTGTGCTCATCAAGTGTGCTACTTTTATGAAAGACAACCAAGAAGCCCACATCTTTGTAGTTTTGAAAATCAAGGTTTCCATGCATATGTATATTCGGCCAAACAAGGAAACTCAAGAGGTTCATTACATGAAGCATAACCATGAGCTCATAAACTTAGCATAACTTGGCACATAAGCATCCAACATATGTACATAGAAAACCATGTATAACTGAGGCTACATATGCATACACAAAATAGCATAAGTACAAGCATCACTAGCTTGGAAACATTCCAAGGATGCTATAAGTCTAAAATCTAGCCAAAGTTAAGTTTTGCAAGCCCAGTCTTCCTTACTCCCCAAGAAGATACCTAAGGGTGCAATACAAGAGCAGACACTGAAGTACAAGCCCAATGACCATATTCAAGGTCATGAAAACGAACACAACAATCAGAGCCATGGTCCACACATCCATCCTGCACCTAGACGTGTCCCATAAACTACTCAAGCCTGCAAAACTTAAGCATAAGTTTTGGGCAAGAACTATAAGACTTGTAACACATAATTTCAAGCCAAGTACAAGTTGGCACATACCTTGAGCACAAATGTACAACTAGTACACAAGCAACCCACTCGAGCACAAATCACTCAAGCTCTATATCCTTGCATGAAACATAAACAATATGGGCACGAGTAGTAATACTCAATAGGGTTCACAACTCAAACTGACTCATAATTGAGTCTATTTAGTTAAGTCTAAGACTTCACCTCCTCAGAGCTTACTTGTCCTGCAAAAAAAAAACACGGAAACACCAAGATACAAGATATACAATACATGCACAATGCTAACCGAGACATATATAAGCATAACACAGTTCATAAGGGGTTAGCAAGCACAACAATTCAATCAAGCACACAAAACTCACACACACACCACAATGTACATTCGGCCGAAACCACTAGCATGTGTTCATGTGCATTCTTGCACATCAAACTTCATAGTATCACTCCTATTCCACTAGAGCTCCGAATTCAATAGTAATTTCACCTCACTCACTAGGAATGCTAACACGTGCCATTAACTTGACTAGCTAGCCAAAGAACATAAGTCTGAAAGCTCCTCAATATGCCCATCAAGCAACTAAGATCATATAGTATATTATAACCATCACTTAGTCACCATAATTACTTGATCATGGAAAATTTACCAAGAATTTAAGTAAAACGTGAAACCCTACCTCAAAATCCAAGCTTGAGTTCTCGGTTTGTGCTTAATCATCCAAGACCAAGCTTGTAACTTCAATGGTGATGTTGCCAAGTACCGAAAATGTGGAATCCAAGCTTGATTTCTCGTCCAAGCTTCAATTCATCAACAATTTGGCAAGGATTTGGCTTGAACTCACCAAGAACACCATACACTCGGCTAACCCGAAAACTAAAGCCTTTTCTAACCAAAACTAATGGCTTCATTGGCAATGGAAGCAGGCATTACCAGCGGTAGGGCACATGGCCTTAAAAATGGTCCAATACCCTTTCTTGGCCTCCTGAATTTTGCATGGTGCACATAGCCCATTAGTACTCCATAGTTTCACTATAAGCACTTGACTAATAGTACAACAAGGCCCTTAAGTTTCATTTCCCACCATTAATCACCTCACCCATTTTTATCTTCATTTGGAACCCAAAACTTCTCAGTTTTGCACTTGCATCACTATTCATATTTCCATTCAAGTCCTTCATATTTTCGTTGCATTTTCTTTGCATTTTTGGCCTAGGCCAAGTACTGAGGGATGGTCCTAACACCATGGTATTATCTTCGGGCTTCAAGTTCAGCTCTTTGGAAGATGAGGTCCCCTTTCTTAATTCCTTTACGCTTGATGTGCAAGTTTGTAGCAACGACTATTCTCTGTTGGAAAGCTTTACTTTTAAGCTTGGCCATCTCCCTATGCTTGTCAATTAAATCCAACTTGGCCCTTAAGCCGAGGTTGTTCCCTTCTTCGTCGAACACCTGTATTCTAACAGATGGCTGGGTGACCTCGACAGGGATAATCGCCTCTATGCGAAAGATGAGTGAGAAAGGTGTCTCACCTGTGGCCCTTCCAAGAGTTGTGTGATAGCTCCACAGCACACTCCGAAGCTCTCCTGGCCATTTTCCCTTTGCTTCTTTCAACCTTTTTTTCAGACCATCTTTTATTGTTCTATTGGACACTTCAACCTGTCCATTAATCTGAGGATGGGCCACCGGTGAGAATTACAGTTTCATTATGAGGTTGGTAGTGAATTCCTAGAACCCCTTATTAGTAAATTGGGAACCATTATCAGCTACTATCACCCTCGGAATGCCAAATCTGCATAACATGTTCTTCCAGACAAATCTCTGTATGTCCCTCGCCGATATTGCTACTAAAGGCTCCACCTCAATCCACTTGGGAAGTTGTCTACTGTGACTACACAAAATTTCACTCATTTGGGAGCTATTGGGAGAGGCCTAATAAGGTCTATACCTCATACGGCGAAGGGGCAGGGGTAGTTTGTCGAAGTTATGACTTCTGAGGGTAGCCTCTGGATAAGAGAGTGTCTCTGGCAGTTGTCACATTTCTTGATGAATTACCTCGTGTCCGTCCTCAAGGTAGGCTGAAGGATCCTTGGCAAAGCAGTACCCCAGCAAGGGCATCAGTTCCTATGTGAGAACCATAGGCTCCCTCATGGACTTCTTTGAGGACCATCTCAACATCTTCTTCACTGACACACCACTGTAACAGACTTGCTTACTTTTGCCGGTACAGCTTTTCCCCAACCAGGAAGTATCTTCCTGAGCACTTTCGCATTTTCGCAGCTTTGAGGGGATCATTGGGAAGTTCTAACCTTGCAAGGTATTTCTTGATAGGGTTTTTCTACCTTATTCCCGAGGTTGCTATGCACATTACGGCCACACTTGGCTGATACAGTACCTCAGTGGACTCTTTTGATTTGGCCAGAGTATCGGCTTCCATATTGTCTCACCAAGGTACATTTTCTATATGCACCGTGTTGAACTCCTAGTTGAGCTTTTTCATGAGATCATGGTACTTTGCCAAGTTTGGGTCCTTTGCCCCGTAGTCCCCCCCATCTGTCGTACCACTAGCTGAAAATCACTATGGGCCTTTAGATTCCTTACACCAACTCTTTTTGCCAGCCTTAAGCCTTTTATAAGGGTTTCATATTTCACGACATTGTTGGTGACATTGAATCTGAATTTGATGGCCTTCCTAGCTTTCATACCTTCGGGCCTACAGAGGATTACTCCAGCTCCTTGGTGTTCAAAACTGGAGGCTCCATCAACAAAAACCGTCCACTCAAGTTCATCTTTTTTGAGGTCTTTCGGGGTTCCCTCAATTTTTGGGACTTCGGCAGTGAAGTCTTCCAATGCTTGGGCCTTTACTACCCTTCTCAGCTCATAGGTGATGTCATATTCACCGAGCTCAATGCACCATTTCAACAATCTTCCCGAGTGGTCCACCTTTTTCATGACATCTCGAAGAGGTAGGTTACTTTGGACTATGATAGGGTGCCCTTGGAAGTAAGGTCGTAACCTTCTATGTGCCAGTACTAAGGCATAGATGGCCCTTTGTAGAAAAGGGTACCTCACTTCGGCACCATGCAGGGACTTACTCACATAATACGTTGGCCATTGCTTTCCTCCCTTTTTCTTTGCTAACACCGAGCTTACTGCCTTTTTAGTGACTACGAGGTAGAGGATGAGGCGTTCACCCTCCCACGGCTGTCAAAGTGTCGGTAGATAGGTTTGGTAGCTTTTGAGCTCATCCTAAGCCTTTTGGAAGTCTTCATTCCAAGGGTGTTCCTTGGAACTGAAGTCACCTTCATTTTTTCCCGCTTTGGTGAGCACTTTGAAGAATGGTTAGCACCTATCCCAGTATCTAGAGATGAATCTACTAAGGGCCGTGATTCTCCCCATGAGTCTTTGCTTGTGCTTTGTCATTGTGGGAGTTCAGAATCCTAGCAGGGCCTTAACCTTATCTGGGTTGGCATCGATACCTCTTTCTGATATCGTGAATTCGAGGAACTTGCCCACATTCATCTCAAAAAAGCACTTCTCGGGGTTGAGACAGATTTTGAATTCCTGAAGTTGGTGGAATGTTTCCTTTAAGTCTAAGATATGATTACTAGGTAGTTTGCTCTTAACAATCATATCGTCGACATATACTTCCATATTTCTCCCAATTTGGGGGTTGAACACCTTGTTCATCCGCTTTTGGTTTGTGGTCCTTGCATTCTTAAGGCCGAAGGGCATTTTGATGTAGCAGTAGGTCCTGACTTTGGTGATGAAGGAGGTTTTTTCCTCGTCTTCAGGATCCATCCAAATTTGGTGGTATCCACTGAAGCCATCGAGGAAGCTAAGGAAACAATATTCGGCAGTTGAGTCCACCAATTGATCTATAGGTGGTAGGGGATAAGTATCCTTAGGGCAGGCATCATTTACGTTTCAGAAGTTGATGCACATTCGGAGTTTATCACTCCCTTTCTTCATGGTGATAACAATATTGCTAAGCCTTTTGGGGTACTTGACTTTTCTTATTACATCTACCTATGCTAACCGTTGGATTTCAATTTTGAGAAAATTGCTCTTATAAGCTGAGAGGCTGTGCCTTTTTTTTCGAACGGGTTTTACCTCTGGGCGTACTTTAAGACTGTGTTGAATTATACCAGGGTTTACTCCAAACATGTCCTTCGAGGAGTAGGCAAACAACCCTTTGTTCATTAACAAAAAAGATTCAAGCTTTTGCTTGTCACCTTCGGCCAGTTGTTTCCCCACTCGGATACTTCAGACTGGGACAAGTTCTACATCTTCTATTTCTATTTTTTTGAAGTCACCTACTCCTTTTCCTATTGCCTCTTTAGAGAGTATGCTATTTTCTTCTGAAGTCTATGCATGAACTTTCATTAGACTTTGTCTTGCCTTCACGAAGCTTTCCTCACCTCATCTTGATCAATAAATATCTCTGTGTCCCCTTCCTTCGTGTCGAAGGTGACAATTAGGTACTTCACATTAGGATGAATGTGGAGATTTCCTTGTGTCTTCCTTCCTAGGGTGGCATTGTATGATAAAGGGACGTCTATGACAATGAACCTTGTCATTGTGGAGCCAAAGAGCTCTTCCTTGTTCTGAATTGAAGTTCCCCTTAGCATCAAGGGCAGGTCAATCCACCCAAGCACAGGAAGTTCAGAGGGACCTACACCAAACGTAGGGGAAGTAATGTGTTTGAGATCAACCTTGGAGATGCCCAAGTTTGGCAACAGGTGGGAGAATAGAATGGCAGCATTGGAACCATCATCAATGAGCACTCTTTTGACGTCCTAACTCCCTATCCTTGCCATGATTAGGAAGGGATCAACATGAGGGAACTTCACAGTAGTCCCATATTTCCAAACAAGCTTATTCGCTAGGTTTTCAAACTCCATAATTGAGATTTCCCAGAGCTTCCTTTTTTTCTTGGCTAAGGGTATCCCAGTGGTAATCATCTGGATTACTCCCGCCGGAGGTGATGGATGCTTTCTAGGACTTCAATTTCGATGTCAGTCAGAATCATAGTCCTCATCTTCCCTTTCCTTTCCTCTTCTCTTCTTCCATTGGGGGACGGCATTCATAGGTATCATCATAGTTGGCCTTGTTTGATTATAGATTTGATGTCCTTTTTAAGCTGGAAGTAGTCATCCGTGTCATCACCATGGTCTCGGTGAAACTGGCAAAACTTCTTCATGTTTTTCTTATTCTCTGAGGTCATGGCCTTTGGAAGTTGGATAGTAGTCCCTTGCCTTTCCATGGCCATTAGTATGTTTGTCCTTATGGTGTTCAAGGGAGTGAACGACACCGGCCTCTTCCCTCTTTGTTTCCAAGGTCTGCCTCCACCCTCGGTAGGATACTGAGAGTGGTGACTCTGACCCTCGAAGTGATGGTGATCGGACTTCGGGCCCCCTATCCTTAATTCCTCAGTTGTCATGTGTTGTTTAGCCCCTTGGTAAAATTCTCCGAGGGTGTCCGGGGGATCTTTGGTAACTCGTAGAAGAGTTGTGAATCTCTCCAAAGTCCTTTGATCATAATGAGGATGTGAATTTTGCGGCAGAAGTCGGGCATGCTCAGGGCTTCTCAGTTGAACCTCTCAACATAGTCCTGAATGGTTTCCCTATTCTTTTGGGCTATGTTGAACATTTGGACTGGCATCTTCACCATCGGCCTACTTCCGATGAACTACTGGGTGAATGTGGCAGTTAACTCTTGAAAACACATTATGGTTCTGGGAATGAGGGAGTTATACCACGTAGCTGCCGACACTGAAATGGTGACTTCAAAGCATTTGTAGAATGTGGCATCATCAGCACTGTGCAACACCATACTGCGCGTATATTTCGTCAAGTGAGCTTAGGGATCTCTACGTTCATCATATGTTTCCAAGCGCGGTACTCAGAAGTCACCCGACATAGGTGCCTCTACCATTGCACGGATGAAGGGTGACTCTTCTCTGGTGAATG
The DNA here is from genome assembly GCA_000696445.1 of Aquilaria agallochum. Classification (NCBI taxonomy): domain Eukaryota; kingdom Viridiplantae; phylum Streptophyta; class Magnoliopsida; order Malvales; family Thymelaeaceae; genus Aquilaria; species Aquilaria agallochum. Next base: position 29,930 of record KK903041.1, read on the forward strand.
TCTCCGACAACCTCAACCAAACAGGCTTCCGTGAGATAACCTCCGACAATCGCCGTATGTGAAGCACCACAGAAATAAAAAGTGGTTAATCAATGCGTATAAATTGGCACGCATTTGTTGAATCAGATTTGACATGTTATGCTGATTGGTGGTTGTAGCATGGTGCATGGTTATTGCCCTCAATTGGTTGTACTTGTAAATATGGCTAGCGAGTCATGCCTTCTCTTGTTACTCTTATTGTACATTCTCTTCTCACCTTACTCCCCTCGAATGTAACTCGAGGTTTCTATTTTGATGTAATGGTACATTATGGGATCATCCGAGGTGGTATGTCTAAGGAAGTGACAACAAAAGGGCAACCAAGAAAAGAAGAGAAGGAGCTTATGAAGACCCTTTTCTTTTCTTAGGCTTTTATGATATTCTCATTGGCTTGAGAATATCGCATAGTTTGGGTTATAACCATGTCACGTTTACTTTCTTGTTAGCATGAGATGCATGTTTTATATTTGTATGTGATGCATGTATAAGACAACTGGAGATAAGAAATTGGTGAGATCAAAGAAAAAATCCCTTAAATAAATATTAAGTCATTAAATGTGATGCCTTCCAAATGTTGGCACTTGTCAAGACTTTGATCAACATTGGGTGGGTTTGGCAAAGCAAAGCACCTATGTTCATCTTGGTAAGGTGCGATGGGATAATAGTGATATCCAAATTGCTAACTTTGGGTCTGACTTAACTAAGTCATCATAATAGGATTGGGGACTTAGAGGCATAGAGTTGGGCTTAAGTTCATGAGATGAGCTTGGACAAGTGTTGTTCACCCAACTATCCAAGAGTTGCATGAGATGCAATTGGCAAGAAGTTGCCTACCTAAATAACTATAACTTGGGAGAAAAGCCAAAGTTTACTCAGGTTATGGTCAAATATGGATCTTGGCCCACTAGAATAGCTTAACGCTGAGGTGTTCCAAAATAATATCGAGGGTTATTATTTTGAGTAAAATAGTGGGAGTATCGTTTAATAAAAGTCCTTATTAAATGAATTAAAATACATGGCTCTTACACTGCATGTTTACTGTTATAGATAACTATGGCACAAAACACATCGACACTTTCATTGCGCTCGATCCTTGAGAAGCAAAAATTGAATGGGACCAACTTTCTCAAATGGTACCGAAACTTGATGATAGTCCTCAAGCAAGAGAGAAAGGCTTATGTCCTAGAGCAGTCCATTCCAAATGAGCCTGTTGCCATTGCTCCAAAAGCTGAAAGGGATGCTCACAAGAGGCATTCTGATGATGCTTTGGATGTTGCATGCCTCATGCTTATTACCATGGAATATGAGCTTCAGAAGCAACATGAGAACATGAGGGTGTTCGATATGATCGAACATCTCAAAATGCTTTTCCAAGAGCAAGCTAGGCAT
>KK903041.1:32075-42905 GCA_000696445.1 Aquilaria agallochum
AGAGGTTTGAGACCTCTAAGGTATTGTTTCAGTGCAAAATGTCTGAAGAAAGTACCGTGGGTCCTCATGTGCTCAAGATGATTAGGTACATTGAGAATCTTGAGAGTTTGGGATTTGCTCTTCAGAAAAAGTTGGCTGTTGATGTAGTCTTGCAATCATTCCCTAAAATGTACAATTAGTTCATCATGAACTATAACATGAACAACCTTGACAAGTCCCTCCCTAAATTGCTCAACATGTTAAGAACTACTAAGCAAAACCTTAAGAAGGCTAAGCCCATTTTGATGGTTCAAAAAGGCAAAGGAAAGGGAAAAGGCAACAAGAAGAAGAATAAAGCTAATGGAAAGTCCAATGCTAATTCTTCTTCAGCTACACTGAAACCAAAGGGTGGTGTGGCAAAGGAAGGGGAGTGCTTCCATTGTAAGTAACTTGGACACTAGAAGCACAACAGCAAGCTCTATCTTGAATAACTTGCTAAGGAAAAGGGAAGTAAGACATCCACTTCAGGTATTTTTATTATAGAGGCTAACTTTTCTAGTTCCACATCTTAGGTATTGGATACTGGATGTGGATCTCACATTTGTACAAATGTACAAGATCTAAGTAGAAGTAGAAGAATGGCCCGAGGTGAAATGGACCTATGTGTTGGAAATGGAGCAAGGGTTGCAGCCTTAGCTATAAGGACTTATGTTCTCACTTTACCTAGTGGATTAGTTTTAGAATTAGACAACTACTACTTTGTGCCTACAAATAGTAGAAATTTGATTTCTGTTTCTTGTTTGGACAAGAAAGTTTTTTCATTTATAATAAAGGACAAATGTTGTTCTATTTATTTGAATGAAATCTTTTATGGCAGTGCTCAACTTAGCAATGGGTTGCATGTTCTTGACCTTGAAGATCCAATCTATAATGTGAATACCAAGAGGGTCAGATTAAATGATTTGAAGTTGACCTATCTCTGGCACTGTCGCTTGGGCCATATAAACAAGACCCGCTCATCCAAGCTCCATAACGATGGACTCTTGGACTCATTTGATTTTGAATCATATGAGACATGTGAGTCATGTTTGTTGGGCAAGATGACCAAAGCCCCATTCACAGGGCAAAGTGAAAAGGGCTAATGACCTACTAGGACTCATACATAGTGATGTATGTGGCCCTACGTCTACGCATGCTAGAGGAGGTTCATAATACTTTATTACCTTTACTGATGACTTCAGCAGATATGGTTATGTGTATCTCAAGAGACACAAGTTAGAATCCTTTGAAAAGTTCAAAGAATTCAAGAATGAAGTAGAGAATCAACTAGGGAAGAGAATCAAAGTGCTTCGACCAGATCGAGGTGGAGAGTAATTGGATAAAAAAATTCCTTGACTATCTGAAGGAGTGTGGTATAGTATCACAACTTACTCCACCTGGTGCACCTTGTTAGTATCGTGCCAAAAAAGCCAATCATGAGATGATTTTATTTTTGCACATTGAGTCATGATATTTTATTAAGGCATTAATCCAGCAATTATGGTTGTTACTCTGTTTTTGCGTAATGTAATAAACATAATTACAACCCTAGAATAATGATATTCTCAAACATCCCTGATCTAGTATTATTGTGGAGCGAGTTGCAATAATACATAACGACTAGCATATGTGGAGACTAATATGAGATATGTAGTCTACATATGGGTACAAGTTGGAGAACTTGTGTACTGGACTGACCCACCATGAGAACACTACATGGATCATTATATGAGTGTCGTAAGCGATTCGCATAGTGATCATGGTATATGTAGTCCTTTGAGCTAAGATCATCAAGGTTCCCTACATGTGAGTCACATAATTTGATACTTTCCTTTGTTGCTCCTAACTGAGTGAACTTGAAGGAGATCATTGGGATGTCACATATCATGCAGAAGGATTTGTATGATTAAGATGGGATTTGTCCATCTTATGTAATGGGAGTGATATCTTCATGCCTCTTAATAAAGTAAGACTTAGAAAAATGCATGGCCATGCTCGGATGAGTTGATATACGATATCAATGTCATCAGTTTAAGTTGGTCTACTCGGTAATCAAGAAACCAAAGATTAAGCTATACGAGAGTGACACATTCCATGTCTCATGCTTAGTCTTGATATCTTGGACAAAGGGACAATGGCATATATCGGTGATGATCATAAAGGTTTAGTCGAATCACTGACAATTTTGTCACTTAGGTAGCAATGATGTGTTGCTAGACACCGCTCATTGCTTATGATCATAAATGTGATTTATGATCATTGCCAACGTGGTAAGAGCCTATTGGGTCGCACACATAGAGCTATTTGGATCATTAGAGTGCATGGGCTAATTATTTGGGTTATGGTTTCACTTTAATTTCATATTAATAATGGGCCCAAGAGTTACGCCATTATTAAGCCCAAAATTAAAGCCTAATTGGATTAGGGCTTTGAAACCCATTAGGCCTGGAAGTTGAGTCTCACTATAAATACAACTTTTAGTGAGAAATTCGTAGGTCTCCTTGCCCTAGCCTCCCAAAAGGACAGCCACACTCTTCTCTTGAAATTCCTTAGAGAACACAAGCTAGCACTGTGAGCGTAAGAGAAACGCATCTACCAGGACATGGTGGAAGTGTGGTGATCTCGAGAGGCTCGTGTGGATACCATAGAGAGCTTGAACATGTCAACTGTTCAGGTTTTGTGATTCAACTATACGGTTGAGTGAGAGATCTCAACCGAAAATTAGGTATGAAAATTTTCGAACACACGGTTTACCCCGTTTCACTTGGATCCTGGAGGGTTTCGGTTAAATTCCACTACGCTGTTTGGCTCCTAAAACCCAACACACCTTAATGGAATAATGTATCTGAAAGGAGAAATCAAACTCTGTTAGACATGGTTCGCTCTATGATGAGTCAAGTTGACCTTCCAAACTCCTTTTAGGGACATGCTCTAGAGACAGCTGCTTTTACACTAAACCGAGTTCCATCTAAATCGGTTCAAAAGACACCATATGAGATATGGGATGGGAGGCATCCCAAGTTGTCTTTTATAAAGATTTGGGGATGTGACGCTTATGTGAAATGTCAATCCTCTGACAAACTAGGGCCCAAATCTCAATAATTCCTTTTTGTTGGGTATCCCAAAAAAACAAAGGGTTACTATTTCGATAATCCTTATGAGTAAAAAGTGTTTGTTGCTCGAACTGGTGTCTTTCTAGAGAAAGAGTTTATTTATAAAGGAACTAGTGTGAGGAAAGTAGAACTTGGAGAAATTCAAGAACAACAAGGAGACATTGAACCTGAAATGGAACCTGAACAAACACCACAAGATGTTTGGTTCAAGAGTCTGTTCCTATAGCACAGAGCCTACGTAGGTCTGGTAGGATTCCACGTGAGCCCAAGAGATATGGATTTTTTGTGACTCAGACTGGTGATGTGATGTTCATGGATCAAGATGAGCCCACAAACCCACCAACAAGCTATGTCGGGGGCTGACTCTAAGAAGTGGCTAGTGGCTATGAAATCTGAGATGGAATCCATGTATGAAAACCAAGTATGGACTTTGTTTGACCCACCTGAAAGGGTGAAACCCATAGGGTGCAAATGGGTTTTCAAGAAGAAAACTGACATGGTTGGTAATGTGATTACCTTTATAGGGCGACTGGTTGCAAAAGGTTTCATGCAAATTCATGGTATTGACTATGATGAAACTTTTTCACCAGTTGCTATGCTTAAATCCATCCAAATTTTGTTCACTATTGTTGCACATTATGATCATGAGACATGGCAAATGGATGTCAAAACTGCATTCCTAAATGGAAAGCTACTTGAGCATCTGTACATCACACAACTTGAGGGTTTTGTCACTCCTGAGAATGCCAATAAAGTATGTAAGTTGCAAAGGTCTATTTATGGACTAAAGCAAGCTTTTCAAAGTAGGAATCTTCATTTTGATGAAGCAATCAAAGAGTTTGGTTTTGTCAAAAATGAAGATGAACCTTGTGTCTACAAGAAGGTTAGTGGGAGCACTATTGTCTTCTTGATGTTGTATGTAGATACTCATCAAGAATGACATTCCTAAACTACAGTCTGTGAAGGCTTGGCTAGGGAAATGTTTCCCTGTGAAGGACTTGGGTGAAGCAGCCTACATGTTAGGTATCAGGATCTATAGAGATATGTCTAGAAAGCTTCTTGGCCTAAGTCAAAGTACATACATTGACAAGGTGCTAAAGAGGTTTAGCATGCAAGATTCCAAGAAAAGATTCTTGCCCATGTCACATGGTATAACTCTTTCTAGATCTTAGCGTCCGAGTAGGCCTGAGGAGAGAGAGCGTATGAGTAAGATTCCATATGCCTCAGCAATTGGATCTATCATGTATGCCATGACATATACTCATCCCAATGTCTCATATGCCTTGAGCATGATGAGTAGGTACCAATCAAACCCGGGTGAAAGTCACTGGACAGTTGTTAAGAACATCCTTATGTACTTATGAAGGACTAAGGATGCATTCTTGGTATTTGGAGGTAAAGATAAGCTTGTTGTAAAGGGTTACAGCGATGCAAGCTTCCAATCCGATAAGGATGATTTTAGATCGCAATCTGGTTATGTGTTTTGTATTGGTGGTGGTGTTGTGACCTAGAAGAGTTCAAAGTATGAGACAGTAGCTGACTTTACAATAGAATCTGAGTACATTGCCACCTCTGATGCTGTGAATGAGGTTGTTTGGATCGAGAAGTTCATCACTGAACTTGGAGTGGTTCCAGGCATTGCCGACCCAATAGAGCTCTATTGTGACAACAATGGAGCAATCGCATAGGCTAAAGAACCTCGATCTCACCAGCGATCCAAACACATACGCCGACACTATCATCTCATTAGGGAGATCATCGAGAGGGGTGATGTAGGGATATGTAGGACTTTGATAGACAGCAACATAGTTGATCCACTGACAAAGCCCCTTATGCATCAAAAGCATGATAGCCATTCTAGGTCCATCGGTATTAGATTCATGGATGATTGGCTTTTAGTGCAAGTGGGAGATTGTTAGTGTTGTGCCCAAAAGCCAATCATGAGATGATTGTATTTTTTCACATTGAGTCATGATATTTTATTAAGGCCTTAATCCAGCAATTATGTTTGTTGTTTTGTCTCTGCGTAATGTAATAAACATAATTGNCATATGGGTTGCAATAATACATAATGACTAGCATATATGAAGACTAATATGAGATATGTAGTCTACATATGGGTACAAGTTGGAGAACTTGTGTACTGGACTGACCCACCATGAGAACACTACATTGATCATTACATGAGTGTCATAAATGATTCTCATAGTGATCATGGTATATGTAGTCCTTTGACCTAAGGTCATCAAGGTTCCCTATATGTGAGTCACATACTTTGATACTTTCCTTTGTTGCTCGTAATTGACTGAACTTGAAGGGGGTCATTGGGTATGTTACATATCATGCAGAGGGATTTCTTGGATCAAGATGGGATTTGTCCCTCCTATATAATGGGAATGATATCTTCAGGCCCCTTGACAGAGTGAGACTTAAAAATGCATGGCCATGCTTGGATGAGTTCATAGACGATATCAATGCCATCAGCTTAAGTTGGTCTACTCGATAATCAAGAAACCAAAGATTGGGCTATACAAGAGTGACATATTCCATGTCTCGTGCTTAGTCTTGATATCTTGGACAAATGGACAATGGCATATATCGGTAATGATCATAAAGGTTTAGTCGAATCACTGACAATCTAGTCAATTGGGTAGCAATGATGTGTTGCTAGACATCACTTGTTGCTTATGATCATAAATGTGATTTATGATCATTCCCAACATGGTAAGAGGCTATTGGGTCACACACACAGAGCTATTTGGATCATTAGAGTGCATGGGCTAATTATTTGGGTTATGGTTTGACAATAATTTTTAATAATAATGGGCCCAAAAGTTAAGCCATTATTAAGCCTGAAATTGAAGCCTAATTGGATTAGGGCTTTGAAACCCATTAGGCCTAGAAGTTGAGTCTTACTATAAATAGAACTTTTAGTGAGAAATTCAAAGCTTCCTGCCTTAGCCTTCCAAAAGGACAGCCGTACTCTTCTCTTGCAATTCCTTGGAGGATGCAAGCTAGCACTGCGAGCGCAAGAGAAACGCATCTGCCGGGACATAGTGGAAGCGTGGTGATCCCAAGAGGCTCATGTGGATACCATAGAGAGCTTAAACATGTCAACTATTCAGGTTTTGTGATTCGACTCTACAGTTAGGTGAAATATCTCGAGCAAAAACTAGGTATGAAAATTTTTGAACACCCAGTTTACCCTGTTTCACTTGGATCCTGGAGGGCTTCGGTTAATTTTTGCTGCACTTGTTTGGCTCCGAAAACCCAATAGATGCCTCCCAAAGAGGCTCAGGAGCGATGAAGAAGTAAGGGCAAGGACATGCTCACCGAGGTGTTGGACGTCAATGAGTTTGACGAAGAAGGCCTTGAACTCCAACTAGGTTTGTCCATTAGCCATTCGTCTATGGGTTTGGGATTTTTTGGTATTTTAGACCATGTAGATGAATGGCTAAGGGATAACATTATAACTAAACTTTGGCGTCATTTTGTAGATGAGCGAGCCCAAGCTCAGTGGATGGCGGAGTATGTTTGGAAGAGGGCACTTTGGGACTCAAATATCCCAAAGGGCAAGGTCTTGAGGGAGCCCTTCTAGACCTTTACAAAGGACATGGATACGTTCTTTGAAGATAGTTATAAGGTGGCCCCTCAGATGGCGAGCAGCGCCATGACCAATGCCTCCTTCCAAACTCTGATGGAGGAGTGCCCAAATGAGTTGGTCCTAATCGTGAGGATCACCGAGCATGCTGCCCAGGTAAACCTTAGCCCTTTAGGACTTAGAAAAATTTTGAGCTTCTGTTGCTTTTAACCCACATTCGGAATCCTTCGTTTTATAACTTTTGGCATATGGTGGATATTTTCGGGCTTAGGCAGCTAAACAGTCCTCTATCCAAAGCAATTGGAGCTGAACAAGGTCGCCAAAGAGGACCTGGGCAGTCTTTATGAGGAAATGGTGAAGAAGTAGCAAGGGTTGGTTGAGGAGATCACCTCCAAGACTTCAGACCTTGAAGCAAAGGTTGTAGATCTATTTTCCATGGGTGAAGATCTTCAGAAGAAAAGGGAAGATGTTATTAGTGACCTTTTTAAGGCCTTGGCAATGAACATCGATTTTATCATTGAGCCCGAGCAACTAAAGAAGGAAAGGAAGGAGAAGAAGAAGAAGTTGGAGAAGGAAGTTGAGGCTTTGAGGAAAGAGCTAGATGATGTGAAGGCTAAAAGGCCAAGTCTAATGAGGCTCCTAAGTCATCATTTGAAGATGGGTTCTGCCTTACCCATCATCAGGTCTTTTCCAAGTATCCTGACTTAGACCTCTCCTTCCTTCGGAAACTTGATATTCCCGAAGGACCATCTTCAGAATGGTGAAGTATAGAATTTATCAATCTTCCAATTCTTCCTCCTTCTACCAAAGCTGGCGTAGATGAAGATAATGCCAAGGACACTGGTAGTGAAGAACCCAAAGACGGCCAGGACATCCAAATGGCCTTCTTTTCTTTTCTTCTTCCTTTTTGTATTCCTCACCTCGTACTTCTACAATGAAAATTTAATGGAACTTTTTTGCTCAAAATTTTGGTCAAGTCGACAATTGATACGACCTCGGGCATTGTTTTCACCTTCGGTGTTTAACCATCTTCGGCGATGAATCCTTAGAAAATTCTATCAAGGATTCATAACCTAATCTCTCCAAATGCAATCAACCATCTTTGGTTAGCCCCTTTCAGGAAACTTACTTTGCACTAAAATGGTTAAGTACCTTCGAGATCAACTATACTTGGTTGATCACCTTCAGTAAAACTTGATTTGTGCAGATATAATTATGTACCTTTAAGATCAATCATATTTAGTTCACCACCTTCAGGAGACTTACTTTGTTCAGAAATAGTTAGGTACCTTCACGATCAACCATAGTTGGTAGAACTTGTACAATATAACTCATGCACCTTCGGAAGTATTCTACACAAATTTTCACCTGAAATTTTTCTAAGTGAAGAATTTTTTCAAGGAGTTTGAATGCCATGTGTTTTTCAACTCTTCTCCTTTGGTATTCCTGAGCTTATAGACTCCTGCCCAAACTTCATCGAGGACCAGAGAAGATCTTTCCCAATTTGTCTGAAGTACACCACAAGATAATCGTCAAGGTTCCAGTTCAGCCTTTTAGAGAACAAGGTCCCCTTTTTGATTCCTTTGGGGTTAACATGCAAGTTCGCAGTAATGGCTACTCTTTGCTAAAAAGCTTTTTTTTTTAGTTTGGCCATCTCTCTATGTTCATCAATCATATCTAACTTGCTTCTTAAATCGAGGTTGTTCCTTTCTTTGTCGAACACCTGCACTTTGACAGATGGTTGTATGACCTCGACAGGGATAATGGCCTCCGTCCCGAAGGTAAGTGAGAAGGGAGCCTTACCCATCGCCCTTATAGGTGTTGTTTGGTAACTCCATAGCACGATGGGAAGCTCACCTATCCACTTTCCCTTTGCCTCCTTCAACCTCATTTTTAGGCCATCTTTTGTCGTTCTATTGGATACTTCAACTTGTCCATTACTTTAAGGGTGGACAACTGGAGTGAAGTGCAATTTTATCCCGAGGTCGGTTATAAATTCTTGAAAACCTTTGTCAGTGAACTGGGAACTATTATCAGCTACTATCACCCTCGGTACGCCAAATCTGCATACGATGTTCTTGCAGAAAAATTGTTGTATGTCCTTTGCCAAAATTGCTGCCAAAGGCTTTGCCTTGATCCATTTGGTAAAATAATCTACTGCTACTACATAGAACTTTACTCCTTCTAGAGTTGTTGGGAGAGCCCCAATGAGGTCGATACCCCAAACAGTGAAGGGGCAAGTATAGTTTGCCGAATTTATTACTTCCATAGGTACTCCCTGGATAGGTGTGTGTTTCTATCACATGTCACATTTCTGGACAAATTGCCTTGCATCTTTCCTTAAGGTAGGCCATAAGTATCCTTGTAGAAGTAGTTCTTCAAAAAAGGCATTAGTCTAGGTGTAAGAACTGCAAGCCCCCTCATGGACTTCTTTGAGGACAATCTCAATGTCCTCTTCACTGACACACCTTTGCAGTGGATTTGCATACCCTTGTCGGTTCAATTTTTCTCTGATCAAGAAGTATCTACCTGAGCGCTTTAGCACTTTCACAACTTCAAGAGGTGCTTCTGGAAGTTTCAAGGTTGTGAAATATTTCTTGATAGGATCTTTCCACCCTCTACCCGAGGTTACTATGAACATTATTGATATGCTTAGCTGATAAAGTACTTCGGTGGACACCTTTGATTTGGCCAAAGGATTTGCCTCTATATTATCTCTTCGAGGTGCACTTTCTATTTATACCCTGTCAAATTCTTGGATAAGCCTTTTTGCAAGGTCGTGGTACCTTGCCAAGTTCGGGTCTTTTACCCCGTAGTCCCCTACCATCAGTCAGACCACCAGCTGAGAATCGCTGTGGGCCTTCATATTTCTCACCCTAACTTTTTTTGCCAATCGTAAGCCTGCTATGAAAGCTTCATATTCGGTGACGTTATCGGTGACGTTGAAACCGAACTTGATGGACTTTGAAGCTTCCATACCTTTGGTTCCCCATACAATTATTCCTACTCCTTAATGTTTAGAATCGGAGGCACCATTAACAAAGAGTGTCCACTCAGGTTCGTCATTACTGGGGTCCTCTGGGGTATCTTCATCTTTTGGTACTTCGGCGATGAAATCCACCAATGCTTGGATCTTTATTGCTTTTATTTGTTCATAGGTGAAGCTGTATTCACCTAGCTCGATGTACCACTTTGACAATCTTCCCAAGTGATCTACCTTCTTCATGACATCCTTAAGAGGTAAGTTACTTCGAACAGTGATTGGATGTCCTTAGAAGTAATGCCGCAACCTCTTGCTTGCCAACACCAGAGCATAGATGGCCTTTTATAGAAGGGGGTACCTAAATTTGGCACCGTGCAGGGACTTGCTCACATAGTATACTAGCCACTACTTTCCTCATTCTTCCCTTTTGAGTTCCAACCTTATTGCCTTTTTGATTACGACGAGGTAAAGGATGAGACGTTCTCCTTCTAGCGGCTACTAAAGCGTCGGTAGACGGGTTAAGTAGCTTTTCAGTTTGTCCCAAGCTTTTTGGCAATCTTCGTTCCAAGGGCGTTCCTCAAAATTGAAGTTGACTTCTTCCTTTGCTGCCTTGGTGAGCATTTTAAAGAATGGTTGGTAATGGTCCTCATATCTAGAGATGAACTTGCTGAGGGCCGTGATTCTTCCCGTAAGTCTTTGTGCATCCTTGGTTGTCATGGGAGTTCAAAATCCTAATAGGGCCTTAGCCTTTTCTAGGTTGCCATTGATACTTCTTTCAGACACCATAAACACAAGGAATTTGCCAGCAGTCACTCCAAACACACACTTCTCGAGGTTAAGACAGATTATGAATTCCCGAAGTTGGTGGAATGTTTCCTCTAAGTCTATGATATGACTACTAGACTGTCTGCTCTTAACTATCATATTGTCGACATATACTACCACATTTCTCCCAATTTGGTATGTTCATCAGCCTTTGGTATATTGATCTCATGTTTTTAAGGCTAAAGGGTGATATCGCCTCCCCCAGCATCAATTCCCCTGAAGGTTTGACCGGGGAGCCTGACGTAGCTCGGAAAGAAGCATTGCCACAGGCCTCGGCAGAAGCGAGATCG
>KK903042.1:0-26936 GCA_000696445.1 Aquilaria agallochum
TTGGATGATCCCATAATGTAGCATTACATCAATAATAGAAACCTTGAGTTATACTTGAGGGGAGTAAGGTGACAAGAGAATGTACAACGAGAGTAACAAGAGAAGGCACGACTCGCAGGCCGTATTTACAAGTACAACCACTCAAGGGCTATAACCATGAACCTTGCTTGAAACACCAATCTGCATATCATGTCAAATCTCATTCAACAAAAATGTATGCCAATTGACGTACGTTGATTAACCAGTTTTTATTTAAGTGGCACTTCGCATACGGCGGTCTTGCTGGCCAGTCAGCGGGCAGTGCTTCCGCACAAGCCTCTCGGAATCACCACGCTTCCACCGCGTCCCGGCAGATGTGTTTCTCTTGCACTCGCAGTGCTAGCTTGTGTCCTCCAAGGAATTGCAAGAGAAGAGTGCGGCTGTCCTTTTGGGAGGCTAGGGCAAGAAGACCTTCGAATTTCTCACTAGAAGTTGTATTTNCTGCTGCATAACACAATAAACACCATCACTAAAAATACCAAATGTGCTCTTAAAATCACCAAAATTTCCAGATCATAACTAGACACATGGAAGTTCATGTACCTGAAATTTCAGATTAAAACTCAAATTAAAATGGTCATTTTGAATGTGATCCTTTTGCTGGACCTGAAATGGACAGAAAGGGGGTAAGTTTCTTGAATGAAACTTAATAAGGGCTTATCAATAAAATATTCAAACTCCAGTCATATAAATGAAATCCAAAGACATTAAAACACAAAAATACAGTACAAATACACAAACACAGCCGATCCAAATGCACAAACAACACAGCAACAAACAAATGTAATGCTGGCAGAAATAAACACATTAGGGTTAGTTCAAAAACAATCAAATAAACATTATGTAATCAATGTGGAAGCCTTGATCAAGCTAATGATTGGACTTAGGAGATTAATTTCTCTTAGTTAGTACTAACTTGGGCTCTAGAAATCCCTATAAACACTACCATCTTAGTGCATGAAAAGCAGTAAGGCTGGAACCTTGTTCATGCACTCTCCCTTAGCCCATACTTGGTTCCATGAACTTTTTTGCTCTCTTCCAAGCATGATATTAGCTTCATGGATATTTGACCATCATCTCAGGATAGTAAACAACCTTGAAACATGAAGATAAAACCCTTACCTAAGCTGTTAAAGCTGAAAAAAGCAAAGGAAGCTCAGTAAACCCAAAAACTAGGGTTTTTCTTTCTCCTATTGAATCCGATTGCTTTCCTTTGTGATTTATTGGGAGCTTGAGAAATGGTGGCTATGGAAGGTTATGGAGGAGCTAAGGGAGGAACTCTGGCTGGTAAAGGCCTAAAATGACCAAGGAAAGGTAAAGAAATCAAGATATTTACTTGACTTGATTAGTTTAACCTTAACCTTCACTTAGGTCACTGTAAGAATGTCTTAAGCAAAGACTTTTTGGCTAATATTTAGCCCGCCTTTTTGACCTTAGAACCTGGAAATAAGAGGCTAGGATAATTCTAGAAATGTTCATCTTTGACTCTTCTAAAAAATCGTCCCACCCATAAGTTATTTTTGTGAACAATTGTTAACCTAGTTGTCCAAGGTTCTTGAATAATAGCGTTTGCTTCCTTTATGCAATTTAGCACTCAAAAATTTCTTCCAAACCAATCAAATCATTCCAAAATCTCTTCTTCATAGTTGTACAATTGAGTACCCAAGTCTTGAAATCTTGTAATAAGACCCATAGATTACTTGTAAAACAAGCAATCCTCTAAGGCTTCCTTTAGTACCAAGTAACCATTGTAATCTTTAAGGAAGTGTAGATTATTCACTTTATCCCTCACATTTCATTCACTATGGTGAAAATTATGCTATATAATGGTTAAACCATTATATAGCATAATTTTCACCATAGTGAATGAAATGTGAGGGATAAAGTATGCCTTTATAGTGTAATTTTCCCATTTGTTGAGGTGGTAACACAAACTAAAGTTTTTTGTTTCAGTTTTGATCTAAAATTTCAGGTACATGAACTTCCATATGTCTAGTTATGATCTAGAAAATTTGGTTATTTTAGGAGCACATTTGATATTTTTAATGGTGGTACTTATTATGCTATGCAGTAGCTATCTAGCATCCTGTTCTAGAGTCCATTGTGTCTCTAGCACTCCTGTAACCTTGTGTGTATATTTATCTTAGTTAAGACCATTTTGTAGTGCATGTATGCATGTACATTTAGTGTGTGTAAAATGATACAAATATGTGAACATTTGAGTAATGTTTTGGCTATGTAAGTGATGTGGTGCAAAGCTGCCTAAGTGTGAATGATGGGCTACTTTCTTGTAAGTTGTGTTTTGGCCACATAAACTTATTAAAAGAAAGGGAATGTAATTCCTATGTGTAATGGACATATATGGGATGGCTTTGGAGGGTTTTCCCTTTTGTGAATGAAGTGTTTGCACACTTATGAAATTTTGTATGGGTAAAATGGTCATAATGTGACCACAATTTTTGACTCTAGACTTAAAGTTCTTTATCTTCCTATGTAGAAAAGGAATATCTGTATGAAATTTTAATCACACCTACAGAACATCTATAGGTTGAACTGGAATTTGGAATTTCTGAATTTGGTGCTCTGTAGCCAAAGGGATGACGTTGCAAAGTTGGCTAAGTTACTGTTCATTTTTTCCGAATTTTGTAACCAAATTCAAAAATCCATAACTTGGTCCATAGGTGGGCTATTGATGTAAAACAAAATTTCTTAGTTTATTCTAAGTCTCTATTTGACAATGGAACAAGGAAAATAAGAGGGTACATGGCTATAATGATACAGTTTATTAGTGAAAGTTACAGGTGTAGTGGCTGGTCACTAGAACTTAACAAGATCGCCTATTGTGTGGTAGCCAAGATTAAGACTTTTATTAGTGTTTTTCTTCTTTGCTGCCATGGTGTGCATGAAAAGTGAATATGTGTGTGATGGTTGGACCAATATGCATTGTTTACATAGTGCCCAAGAAGGCCACTTGGGTATGCACGCAAAGGGTAGTCTTCTGATGGCCTATAGAACATTACCAATCCTGGGAGTCTAAATGCACAATTTTGGCACCATAATTGGACTACCCTAGAGTGGGTACATCTTCCTTGCACTTGTGTGCAATCTTTGATCAAATGATCCATTGTACGACACCTTAGGCAAGCTTGAGTATTAAAACGGCAAGGTATCTTTCCATAAAACTTCTTGCACTTAGGGCACCTTAGGTAAGAGGACTTCCCCTTAACCTTGTGCTCACCACTAGAATGGGAATTCTTGGTAATTCCCTTGCCATGTGGTGGCTTTTTCAGGTTGCCTCCTACCTGGCTACTTTACCCTAGTCCACTAGGAAAGTACCTAGTCTTATACTCCTTTTGCTCTACTAATAGAGCTTTCTGCACTGCTTCATGGTATGTGACTGCTCAAAAAGGTCTTACAACCTTTCTGATGTCTAACCTTAGGCCTCTAACAAATCTTTTCGCCTTTAATTCCTCTAGTCCATGATACTAAGTAGCATACCTTATGAACTGATTCAACTTGTGCTCATACTCTAGGACATTGAGGTTGTCCTACCTTAGAGCATCAAATTCAGCTTGCTTCATATCCTTAGTGGCATCACTAATTTACTGCTCCCGAAATAGCTGAGTGAACTCTGACTAGCTCATCTCAATAACTCTTCCTAGCCTTCTGCCCTTTTGGGCAACATACCTATCTCTAGTGTTTCTCCACCACATTTCTGCACTACCTACCAAGTTTTAAGTAACAAGTGACACCTTCTTAGTGGAGCTAATTGGCACCCTCTCAAACTTCTTCTCAATGAAGACTAACCACTCCTCAGCTTTCTCAGGCCGAGCTCTTCCATCAANAAAATTTCATAAGTGTGCAAACACTTCATTTACAAGGAGTAAACCCTTGATGTGAGCCCCTTTGGTATAATGACCAAGAAACATGCCCAAGATGTTTTCCAAGCTCAACAAGACATCAAAGAGACTAGATTTAAAATCCCACCCCTAATCAACTTATGATTAGAAACAAGAAGTATAAGAAAACCAAGAACACAAGCAACCTATGCACCAAGGTAGTCCATAAAGAACAAAATAGAATTTCTCTTCAAAGTAGCAATATTATTTCATATAAAGGTTGTGTTTTACAAAAAAAATATATGCCTATTTGTAGGTCTAAAATAGGGTAAAATACTTAGCAAAATCCAAAGCCCAAGTCACATAGGAAACCTAGGTACAAAGGACTACAGAAAACCTACTCAAATTGGGACTCTTACACCCTTTTAACACATGTTTAAGGTGTGCAGCATATGCCACTCATCCTATGTGACTTGAAACAATTCCATAACCTAAATAATGTCCTAAATAATGTAAATAATCATGAAATTAAATAAAATAAAGTGCAAATACAAGTTTGGCCGTAAAATCCCCGGAGTCTCTTCTTGGGTGTACTTATGGGCTCTTAAGGGTTTTTGCTTGTATATTCAGCTCCAAGATTGAATATTTGAGTTCCATTAGTGTGATTCTTCCTCTTAGATGTTGGAAAGATGTCTTGAATGGTTAGACCTCAAAGATCCAGCTTATAGATGCAAAATGGCCTTGAAATACCTCAAGGAGGCTGTAAAGGTGCACTTAAGTGGTGCCCTTGGTGTTCCTTGTCTTGTGACTTGTCTAGGCACTCTAGAATTGAGTACCAAGCTTGGCCATCACCTCCATATGATTCCTCAAATTTTCACGCAGCTCCTTGTGAAATTCGATGTCCTTTATCCTTGAAGAAGCTTGAGACAAAAGCTTGAAGTGCACTAATGAGCTCCCTTGGTTTCTTCCTTGTCATTGGTCCACTAGATATCTTCAATGGGTCCTTGCCTTCCTTGGCTATGCCTTCCTTGATCATATCAACTCCCCCTTCAATAGAAGGATTCATCCATGCATCTGTATGTTCAAACAAAGACAAATTAGAAACATTGAAAGTGGTACTCATATTGTACTCACCTGACAAGTCTAGCATGTATGCATTATCATTGATCTTCTTGATCACTTGGGATGGACCATCTCCTCTTGGATGAAGCTTAGTCCATTTTGTGGCTGGAAATCTCTCCTTCCTCATGTGCAACCAAATGCAATCCCCAGGCTCAAAGGTAACTCTCCTTCGGCCATGGTTGGCTTTCTTAGCAACTTGTTGATTTTTCTGCTCAATTTATTGCTTAACCTTCTCATGCAACCTCTTGATGCTCTTTGCCCTCTTACTGTGATCCAAACTAGAAACCTCGTGAGCTGGTAATGGAAAAATATCAAATGGAGTTAAAGGCTTAAAACCATACACAATCTCAAAAGGTGAAACTCCAGTAGTAGAATGCATGGTCCTATTGTAAGCAAACTCTACATGAGCCAAACAATCTTCCCAAGATTTCAAGTTCTTACCAATGATAGCTCTAAGCATAGAACCTAAGGTCCTATTGGTTACCTCAGTTTGCTCATCCGTTTGTGGGTGGCAAGAAGTAGAAAAAAAAAAGCTTAGTACCAAGCTTTCCCCGCAAAGTCCTCCAAAAGTGGCTTAGGAACTTAGAGTCTCTATCCGAAACTATGGCCCTTGGAACTCCATGAAGTCTAACAACTTCCCTAACAAACAACCTAGCCACATGTAAAGCATCATCAATCTTGCTACATGGAATAGAGTGAGTCATTTCTGAAAACCTATCAACTACAACAAAGATTAAGTCTCGGTTTCTTTTAGTTCTAGGCAATCCAACAATGAAATCCATTGAAATGTCAACCAATGGATGAGTAGGTGTAGGAAGTGGTGTGTATAACCCTTGTGAAGTGTGAATGGACTCAGCCTTCCTAAATGCTATGTATTGATCATAAACCTTCCTTACATCTTTTACCATATTCGGCCAATGATAGTGCTCATTCAAGGTATACAAGGTTTTGGCTTGTCCAAAGTGTCCCATAAGTCCACCAGAATGAGCATCCTTTCTGAGTAGTTCCCTTAAAGATGTCTTAGGAATACAAAACCTATTTTCCTTGAAAAGAAAACCATTAACTTGATAGAACTTTTCAATATAAAATTTAGAACACTTAACATAAATCTCACCAAAGTCATGATTCGAACCATATAAATCCTTCAAGTGCTCAAAACCCAGCACTTTAGCATCTGAAGTAGAAAGTACAGCATACCTCTTAGAAAGTGCATCCGCCACTACATTATCCTTACCTTGCTTGTATTTGATAACATATAGGATTGACTCAATGAATTCTACCCATTTAGCATGCCTTCTATTCAACTTACCTTGCCCACTAAGAAACTTAAGGGCTTGATGGTCGGTATGAATTACAAAATCCCTTGGCCAAAGAAAATGTTCCCAAGTCTCCAAAGCTCTTACCAAAGCATAAAGCCCCTTGTTATAAGTGGGATAGTTCAAAGTTCCACCATTTAACTTCTTACTAAAGTAGGCAATCAGATGGCCTCTTTACATCAACACAACTCTAATGCTAATACCTAAAGCATCACATTCAACCTCAAAAGTATTAGCAAAGTTAGGCAAAGCCAGAAGTGGTGCATTACATAACCTTTTCTTTAGTTACCCAAAAGCCTCTTCTTGAGCTTTCCCCTGCTTAAATCCTACATTCTTCTTGATAACTTCAGTTAGGGGTGCAGCAATGCAAGAAAAATTACTTACAAACATCCTATAGAAGCTAGCTAACCCACGAAATGATCTTACCTCAATGATAGAAGTTAGGGTTGGCCATTCTTGTATGGCCTTTACCTTCTCTTAATCCACCTCAATTCCTTGGGAACTCACAACAAAACCAAGGAAAACAAATTTTTCACCACAAAAAAGAGCACTTCTTTAAGTTAGCATACAACTTTTGTTCTCTGAAAGTGCTTAGTACTTGTGTGAGGTGTCCAACATGCTTTTATAAGTTCTTGATATATACTAAGATATCGTCAAAGTAAACAACAACAAACCTACCAATGAAGTCATGCAAGACATGCTTCATAAGTATCATGAAAAGTGTTAGGAGTATTAGTTCACCCAAAAGGCATGACTAACCATTCATAAAGTCCAAATTTTGTTTTAAAAGCAGTTCTCCATTCATCCCCTTCCTTCATCCGAATTTGATGGTACCCACTTTTGAAATCAATTTTTGAACATAAAGTAGAACCATGCAACTCATCAAGCATGTCATCATGTCTAGGGATAGGATGTCTAGACTTTACAGTGATTTTGTTGACTTACCTACAATCCATGCACATGCACCATGAACCATCCTCCTTTGGCACTAAAAGGATAGGTACGACACAATGGCTCATTCTTTCATTCATAAAGCCTTTAGCCAAGAACTCATCCACTTGCTTCTCAATATCCTTAGTCTCTTAAGGGTTGGTCCTATAAGCTAGCCTATTTAGAATAGGTGCACCCAGGACTAAGTCAATTTAATGCTCAATGCCTCTAATAGGAGGCAAACCTCTCGAGTCTTTAGGGAACACATCCTCAAAGTCCTTTAACAAAGACAAAACAACACTAGGAAGATGTGTTAGATCATTGATAACAAGCAAAGACTCTTTGTAAAGTAGAAGAAGCACTGGTCTTTGTGCTTAAATGGCTTTCTTCACATCACTCATTTTTGCAATGTAGCACTCTTTTTTTCTACTCAACTTCCCCTTGTTCTTTTCTCTCGGGAACTCTCAACTCTTTTTCCCCTCATGTCCACTATTCTTACTTAATCTCTTTATTGTTCTCTCGACTTTCCCTTCTTCACTTTTGCCCTCAACTTTCCCCTCCTTTTCTTTTCTCTCAATCTTACTTTGAAGCTTTCTTTGATCCTCTAAGACTTGGTGTGGTGAAAGTGGAACAAGTGTGATTGGCTTTCCTTCATCAAAAAAAGAGTACAAGTTCTTCTCTCCATCACATGTGACCTTCTTATCAAATTGCCACAGCCTCCCAAGCAAATGTGACAGCATGCATAGGAACAACATCACAAAGAACTTGATCATGGTAAGTACCAATCTTAAAGTGAGCCGAGACTTGCTTTACCACCTTTACCTCTCCTACATCATTCAACCATTAAAGCCTATATGGGAGGGGGTGCTTTTGTATAGGAAGCTTCAACTTCTCTACCATAATTGACCTAGCTACATTTGTGCAACTTCCCCCATCAACAATGAGGCTGCACACTTGGTCTTTGTTTCAGCACCTAGTGTGAAAGATGCATTCTCTTTGATTGGCTTCCTTTTTGGCTTGCACACTTAGAGTTCTCCTTTCTACAAATGCAAAGCCTCCCTCATCAGGCTCAAGTGCGTTTTGCTCCCATTCCTCCAAAGGTGGTGTCTCCTCCATGATATCTCCATCATTTTTAAGAATCATCACCTTCTTGTTTGGGCAATCCCTCATAGAGTGCCCCTTGCCTCTACACTTGAATCAGTATTTCTCCCTTGCCTTAGGTACATCTTTGGGTAAAGCTTTGGACTTGTCTTGTTGAGGCCAAGACAAGCCTCCTTTGGTGGCCTTCATTCATGGTTTAGGTGCTTCTTTATTCGATGCTCCCCTCCATGTAGAGCTTCCTCCTTGAGACTTCTTGGATACCTTAGACCTTTTGATGATCCTCTTAGCCTTAGTGGCATGGTGAAGCAAATCCTCCATGTTGACATATGGCACCATCTCCACTTTGTTGGCTATCTCATGGTTGAGGCCATTGATGAATCTAGCAATGGTGGTCTCCTCATCCTCAATGATGTTCATTCGGGTCAAGGTCATCTCCAAATCTTTGTGGTAGTCCTCTACACACATTTGGCCTTGCATAAGCCTTTGAAGGTTGAGGTTTTGGTCTCTATAGTAGTAGCTAGGCACAAATCTCCTTCTTATCAAGGCTTTAAGGGCCTCCATGTGTTTATAGGCTCCTCTTCATTCATCTCCTAGAAATGACAGCCTGATTCCACCATACAAAAGCATAGTCAGTGAACTCAATTGTAACCAATTTAACCTTCTTTTCCTTAGAAGAATGATGGGAATCAAACACCATCTCAATCTTTTACTCCTATTCCCAATAGGCATCCGAATCACTCCTCCCTTGGAAGGGTGGAATGGTAAGCTTAATGGAGTTGAGATTGTTGTCTTCTTTTGGTTTCCCTATCCTTGGAAGCCCTTGGTCATGCCAAAATCTTTCTTCCTCCTCAGGTTCTTCTCTCCTTAGACCTCTCCTTAGTTGCAAGATGGGATTAGGTCTCCTTGGCAAACCTCGAATCAATGTCCTCAATCCTCCCCACAAGTCTATTGAAAGTTTCTTGAAGTTCTCCCATGGTAGGCTCCTCACTGTGTCTTACTTCCGTTCTCTTATCCTCCTGGCCCTCCATACTCCTAAAATCAAAGATCCTTACATATTCACCTCATGTGTTTCACTCAAATATGAACACTCAAAACACTCAATTTGTTAGTGAAAATATTTTCATTAAAGAGTGCTTAAAAGTTCTAAGAAAACTTTCCTCAAAGCACATAAGAAAACTTGAATTAGTGAAAATGATTTTGACTCCAAAATAGAGGTGGGCTAAACAAGCTTTAAAAGACTCTAGGAACATTTTGAAATTGATGATCACAAGAACCACAAAGAAAATCTTTAGGCTCAAAACAACGGGTTAGGGTTCGTGATCGCAAAAACCAAAACACTTTGTGTAAGCTGATTTTGCAAACCTTTTCTTTTCCTTTCTTTGCATTATTCCTTCTTTTTTCTCATTTTTTCTTTGCTTCCAATTTGATGCTAAAACAACTATCCTTTTGAAGTTCTTTGCTACCAAAGACAAAAAGTTAGATTTCTTTTTATCCAAGACAAGAATGTTTTGAAAACTTGCACAATTTGAAACAACTCTTTGGTAGCAAAACTTCCTAAACTTGGATCCTTTTTTTTTTTTGGGTGTTTTCTTGACTCTAGAATGCTAGAAATAATGAAAACAAGAGAGATTATTAGGGCTGGACATGACACAAAAAGATAAGAAACAAAAGAGAAAAATGGATTAAAACCAAGAACACAAGCTGACATTAGTTGACTTTTTTTTTTTGCATTTTTGGTTGTTTTGATTGGAAACTAGGCTGGAAAAAGAACATAGACCTTAAACAGGAATAAAAAGGATTAAAAAATGAATTAAATCATGAAATTACTAGAAAAATTGAAAGAAAAATGAAGAGAAACAAGAACACAAAGATATGTCCTTCAGATGGAACTTGTGGCTCTGATACCAACTGATGTGAATGCCTTTGGTATAATGACCAAGAAACGTGCCCAAGATATTTTTCAAGCTTCACAACACATCAAAGAGATTGGATTTAAACCTCCACCCCTAAACAACTTGTGATTAAAAACAAGAAGTATAAGAAAACTAAGAACACAATCAACTTGTGCACCAAGGTAGTCCTCAAAGAACAAAAAGGAATTTCTCTTGAAAGTAGAAATATTGTTTTGCATAAAGGCTATGTTTTACAACTAGAATATGTGCCTATTTATAGGCCTAAAATAGGGTAAAAGACTAAGCAAAATTCTCAGCCCAAGTCACATAGGAAACCTAGGTGCAAAGGACTAAAGAAAACCTAGTCAAACTAGGACTCCTACACCCTTTTGACACATGTTTAAGGTGTGCAGGGTATGCCATTTATCCTATGTGACCTGAAACAATTCCATAACCTAAATAATGTCTTAAATAGTGTAAATAATAATGAAATTAAAGAAAATAAAGTACAAATACAGGTTTGGCCTTACAAACCCCAAAATCTATTCTCGGGTGCACTTATGGGCTCTTTAAGGTTTTTGCTTATATCTTCAGCTCGAAGCTTGAATATTTGAGTTCCATTGGTGTGATTCTTCCTCTTAGATGTTGGAAAGAGCTCTTGAAAGGTCAGAGCTCAAAGATCCATATTGTCTAGCCACTCTAAATTTGAGTACCAAGCTTGGCCATCATCTCCATATGATTGCTTGAATGTTCCAATAGCTCCTTGCAAATTTCCATGTCCATTCTCCATGACGAACCTTAAGAAAAATGCTTCAAGTGCACTAGTGAGCTTTTTAGGTTTCTTCCATGTCATTGGTCCATTAGATATCTTCAATGGGTCCTTGCCTTCCTGGGCTGTGCCTTCCTTAATCATATCAACCTCCCAAGGCTATTCCATACAAGTCCAATACACATAGGAATTACATGCTCTTGCATCTACCAACAATATGTGGCCCAACCAAAATTTACAGGTAAGCAGCCTATCATTCATGCTTAGGCAGCTTTGTACCACATCACCTACAAAGCCAAAACATTATGTAAATGTATAGCAACCAAATGCAGTAGCCATTCACAACCAACAAACACATGAAATGCGGTAGCAACATAAACCATAAGTTAGTCCATCAATGATGCAACAAACTTAAGTAAATCACTATGGCAGCCCTCCTAAAGCTAATGTTTGGTCCTAGGAAGATTTTAACACTAGTCAGTACTAACTTTGGGCTCTAGAAACCTTTATTTCACTGCTATTATTATGCATTTCACACTAGGTCACAAAACCTTCAAGAAGTGCACTCCCCACACTCAGCTTGGTTCATCAAGCTCATGGCTTTCTTCTAAGCTTAGCCCTAGCTCCATGAATGCTTGAATAATACAGTAAATAGTCCATGAGAGAAAGAGAACTCTTTACCAAGATGGGCAGGCCAAATTTTAATCTTCATCCTTGAAGCACCCAAGCAATAGCTCTAGTTTTCTTCTAATTGCTTCCTTTTCCCTTCAATTTCAAATAGCTTTAAGTTTGGAGGTATAGTGGCTATGGAGGAAGTGTGGTGGAGGGTGGGCTACATCCCTTTTTAGTGTTGTGCCCAAAAGCCAATCATGAGATGATTGTACTTTTTTCACATTGAGTCATGATATTTTATTAAGGCATTAATCCAGCAATTATGTTTGTTGTTTTGTTTCTGCGTAACATAATAAACATAATTGTAACCCTAGAATAATGATATTCTCAAATGTCCCTGGTCTAGTATTATTGTGGAGCGGATTGCAATAATACATAACAACTAGCATATGTGGAGACTAATATGAGATATGTAGTCTACATATGGGTACAAGTTGGAGAACTTGTGTACTGGACCGACCCACCATGAGAACACTACATGGATCGTTATATGAGTGTCATAAGTGATTCTCATAGTGATCATGGTATATGTAGTCCTTNCATTGACAACGTGGTAGGAGCCTATTGGGTCACACACATAGAGCTATTTGGATCATTAGAGTGCATGGGCTAATTATTTGGGCTATAGTTTCACTTTAATTTTGTATTAATAATGGGCCCAAGAGTTGAGCCACTATTAAGCCCGAAATTAAAGCTTAATTGGATTAAGGCTTTGAAACCCATTAGGCCTGGAAGTTGAGTCTCCTATAAATACAACTTTTAGTGAGAAATTCACCGGTTTTCTTGCCTTAGCCTCCTAAAAGGACAACTGCACTCTTTTTTTGCAATTCCTTTGAGGACGCAAGCTAGCACTGCAAGCAAAAGAGAAACGCATCTACCGGGATGTGGTGGAAGCGTGGTGATCCCGATAGGCTCATGTGGATACCATAGAAAGCTTGAACGTGTCAACTGTTCAGGTTTTGTGATTTGACTCTACAGTTGAGTGAGAGATCTCAACCGAAAATTAGGTATGAAAATTTTCGAACACCCGGTTTTACCCGTTTTACTTGGATCCTGGAGGGTTTCGGTTAAATTTCACTGTGCTATTTGGCTCCTAAAACCCAACATCCCTTGGCTGGTATGGCCGAATATGAGAGAAGAAAAGGTTGTCTTGACTACTTAAATGGTCAAAAGTACACTAAACATACTTAAGTGGTTTTAACCTTGATTTATGTCATTTTTCTTGCTACAAAATCGTGGCTTTTTAGTCTAAAACTCATGCCCACATTTGACCATCCTTATCTTGCCATAGTAGTCCCACCTTAGGTGAGATAGCCCCACAATTTCACCTTTTGACCTAAGTAAAACACATACATATCTTAAGGCCTACATTAGAACGCTTAGGTCCTTTGTGCCTTTTGTGTTTTCATTGCCCTTACTTGTCTTCCATAAGCAATGTGGTCCTCCAATAGCACTTTCATACCATTCATATCCTTGCCATAACTCTCTAAAGCTCTTCCTTGAGAGTTTTGCAATTAAGTACCATAATTTCCAAAACCTTACAAAAAAATCCGTAGGTTGCTTGACAAAAAAGAAATCCTTAAGGCTTTTTTTGGTGGCAAGTTACTAACTAACTTGGAACACTTTCAAGGAGGTCTTGATCACACCCTTTACCCCTCACACTTCAATAATTATGATGAGATTTACACAATATAAGGGTTTTTGACCATTTTGCCATACATTGTTATTCTCCCATTTTTTTGAGGTGGTTACATTAAAATTCCCTAGGTCACTTGTCTACTAGGATCACACCTTAAACCCTTACCAAGAGTGAACTATGTTTTCACTTACATGTAAAGTAATCTTGCCTAGGTTACAAGTGCACTAAACCTTCACTTAAGCCACAAACCTATCCACCATTACTTTGTTCACACTAGTGGAGTAGTAATGACCATGGTTGGACTTATTTACTAGGTTCTCTAGAACCCACCTAGGTCCACTAAGTTTACCACATTGGAACCTCAAACCTGAAGGCTAAACTAGGCTCTCGATGGTACTAAACCATGCACCCGACTAATGGTACTCTATTCTGGCCAAACATGCCTTCACTTTGAACTAAAATAACTTTAAACTTGAGTAATACTAGGATTTTTGAAGGAATTAAAAAGGTAGTTACCCCTCTTGCCTTTGTGTGGAATCTTGAATCAGCTCAGTCCGGCACCCGAGCAAAAAGTTATGGTGAAAACCCCATGACATGTCAATGCTATCAAGTGCTGGTGAGTACGACACTGAGGCCTAGGTGACACAAGGGACCTAGGTACCAAGAGCACTTGAGGCCTAGATGCGAAGAGCAGCATACTCTATAGGGGTAAAAATGCACCTTCAGTGCTATAGTGCCGAATAGTGCCTAGGCGTCAGAGCCTCATGAACTGAACCTAGAAAAATCCTCCTAAGCCTATTTAGACGCTTCTATGCCCCTCCATACCTCCATGGAGCACCTCCAAACTATTCCTACATGCAATACACAAACACTAGGCCATAGTTCACCATTTGAACCAATCCTATGGTGTCCATAAACACCACACCAACCATCAAACATCACTAGTCCACCATGATCAACATAACCTACCTTCTAATGCCATTCATCAAATTGCTTGATGCCTGGTGGCATCCTCGTTGTATGACATGCTGACTTTTTGTGTGAATATGTTTGCAAGACTTTGAAAAGCAAGGGTTAGGAGCTCCCCGGAGTATGTTTCTAGGGGAGGAGCCTCCGATGCGTAAGTAAGTATTTATGAGAGTAGTAGTAGAGAGTAAAGAGAAAGGAAAAAAGAGAGTCCCACCTATTCTAACTAAGGTCCCTTATAAGTATTTATAAGAGGGTGGAGGGAGGAGGCCGTTTGACATAGCCTGTTCAGATCATGACACGTGTTTGGTCAGATATGATCCGTAGCTTCAGAGGAAGGTGTCTTCAGCTGGCCATAGGCCGTTCTAGTTAGACGGTAGGTGCGTTCACAATGTCTCTTTGTTAGAGGCTCCTTAACCATTTTTTTCCTATTTTCGTAAGACCCCTTTGGGCAGAGATTTTCCCCCCGAGGGCTATCGGGGAAGGCCCTTTGGAAGAGTGGGTCACCTTTGGGAGAATTTTTCTTCTGTTCTAGGATGGTGGATCTACTTTTTTAAGGTCAGTAGCCTCGCAAATCCAAAAGTGGTGAAGACACCTTTTCCCAAAGTTGGTCATGTTACTCTCTGAGGGTGGTCTAGGGAATGCCTTGATGTCAGGGCTAAGTTTCTACCGAGGGTGGCATCAAGTTAGCCAATCAGGAGATCCTAGGGGGGATAGCCCTTCAGCTATCACATGCCCCCCTCGGAGAAGCTGGAGTTATGTCTTCAGCAATAGTCATTTGGGAGTATGTAATAAGAAGTTGAAGTTGTGCCTTAACTAAGAGATCTTACTCTTGCTGGCTCTTCAGGCAAAGAGCCCACTTTCTTGCTAAAGTTCCATTCTCGGAATCCTCCGAGGGTTTTTGCACTCTATTTCGAGCCCTTTACAAGGATGTTATTACGAACCAGCTTCTTCTTCTTCAGTGAGGCCACACCTTCAATACCGAAAGAGCTATTTCGTGTTCTCAGCCAAAATTATCCTTCTAGCCGAAGTCACACCTTCAGATGGTTGGGCTATAGTTTCTTCAATGTTTTCACTCCTACCTTCTGTTAGTGAATTTTCCTATGTTCTGACTAGGCAGTTGCATCAGTTCATGACAGGCAATATAGGACTGCCAGTGTCAGGAGGCATGCCCTCGATTCTCACATCATGTGACACATGTCATCAAGTTAATGGTGATCAGTTGAGTTCATTACGTCAATTATGTCCCTTCACTTGCAATGTTTCATTATGGCGACGCTTCAGCTGGCCCCTTCAGTCTATATAAGCCCTTGTCCCTCAAAGGTTTCCTCACTCTTTTACTTTTATTCCGTTTGCTCTCAATCTCTCTTTCATTCTCTAGCCTTTTTCTTATGGTGGTGCAAGCGGTGGAGTGATTTCTGGCAAGTTTCACGATGACTTCTGAAGTTCTCTTTCCTTCCCGAACTAGGTGGGTCTATTTTTGGAATTTGTCCTTCTTTTTCTCTTTTCTTTTTTCTCCTTATCAGTTTGAGGTTAGTTTCTTTGTCCCGAAGATGCCATCTAAACAAGCCATTGCTAGGTCTGTTCCCAAGAGCTAGCTTCCCCTTAATTCTCACTTGAGCTGCACAACTTTGGAAAAGTTGGCGAAGTGGCGGCTCAAGTTCTTTATTCCTTCTTACTCCAAAACTACGCTGCTTGGTCCTACCGAACCTAGGTACCTTCCTCGTCCAAAGGAGAACACCATCTTCAGAGCTTAATTGAAGGCGAGTCTTCGCTATCTGCCACCGAAGGTGGTTTCAAACTTTTTTTGATTCCATGGTGTAGCCGTCGACTAGATGCCTCCAAACCCTTATGCCTACTTCAAAGCCTTCTTGTGCATGTGTGGGGTCTTCAAAATTCCCCCGCATTTTGTCTTCTTTCTACAATATTACAAACTCAACCCTGACTCGAATGGGGGGTTCTACTTCTTGCTCCCACGAGGATATGGGAGTAAGAAATTTACCTTCACCTTCGGAATCAAGGACAACTAGCAAGGGTGGTGGAAGAAGTACTTCTTCTTAGAGTTTATTGAGAGATGGGTGCGTCTTCCTCCTGAATGGGCTTCTGGTACATTGGCCACCAATGTAGTAGAGCCGAGGAGGCTACTAACTCTAGACTTGAAGGCTTAGTTTGAAGGGTTCAATAGCTGTATTTGGGCTGTCGTAGATTGGGACTCTGAACCTGCTTCACGCTTTCTCTACCCCTTCCCTATCAGATGGAGCTTTATGACTGAGGAGGTTCTTCGGGAGCTTAGAGTGATTAAAGAACATGTTGCTGATGAACCCTCGGTGGATGGGGCAAAGACATGGCTTGTTTGGTTCCTTCGGGGTGAACTTTCGTACCTTGGCCTTAAGCCATTGCCTTAGAATTTTGATACTTACACTGATATCTTTTCTTTTGTAGAGATGGGCAACAAGTCTGCAGCCTTTTATAGGAGCGTGTTCCTTGGCCAAGTCGAGAAGGGGGAGCAAAAGAAGAAGGCACCTAAGAGGAAGAAGGTGTCGGTTGGACCATCTTCGGCTCCAAAGTCAAAGAAGTCAAAGAAGAACTCATTTCCTTCTTTGCCTGACGGTCAAGATGTGGAGCTTGGCCAAAAACTTATCCGCATTGACCACCCTCAGAACCGACCATCCACTCGACCCCTTTGAGCCCCAATGCTACTATTGTTAGTGTTGTGCCCAAAAAGCCAATCATGAGAAGATTGTATTTTTGCATATTGAGTCATGATATTTTATTTAGGCATTAATCCAGCAATTTTGTTTGTTGTTTTGTTTCTGCGTAANGAGAGTGACACATTCCATGTCTCGTGCTTAGTCTTGATATCTTGGACAAAGGGACAACGGCTTATATCGATGATGATCATAAAGGTTTAGTTGATTCACCGACAATCTTGTCACTTGGGTAGCAATGATATGTTGCTAGACACCGCTCATTGCTTATGATCATAAATGTGATTTATCATCATTGCCAACATGGCAAGAGCCTATTAGGTCGCACACATAGAGCTATTTGGATCATTAGAGTGCATGGGCTTACTATTTGGGTTATGGTTTCAGTTTAATTTCGTATTAATAATGGGCCAAGGAGTTTAGCCATTATTAAGCCCGAAATTAAATCCTAATTGGATTAGGGTTTTGAAACCCATTAGGCGTGGAAGTTAAGTCTCACTATAAGTACAACTTTTAAGTGAGAAATTCGTAGGTCTCCTTGGCCTAGCCTCCCAAAAGGACAGCCTCACTCTTCTCTTGCAATTCCTTGGAGGATGCAAGCTAGCACTGTGAGCGCAAGAGAAACGCATCTGCCAGGACGTGGTGGAAGTGTGGTGATCCCGAGAGGCTCGTGTGGATACCATAGAGAGCCTGAACACGTCAACTGTTCAAGTTTTGTGATTCGACTCTACAGTTGTGTGAGAGATCTCAACCGAAAATTAGGTATGAAATTTTTGAACACCCGGTTTATCCCGTTTCACTTGGATCCTGGAGGGTTTCGGTTAAATTCCGCTGCGCTGTTTTGCTCCAGAAACCCAACAGCTGTCGAGGCATTAGGGACTTCGCTGGGGTAGATGTCTGCCAAATAGGCTTAGGAGTGGCAAAGAAAAAAGGGCAAGAACATCCCTACCAAGGTGCTAGACGTCAGCAAGTTCGACGAGGAGTGTGCCAAACTTACACCAGGTTTGTCCACTAGCCATTCATTTAAGAGTTTGGAATTTTTTGGTATTTTAGAGCTTGTAGACAAATGGCTAAGGGACAATGTTATAACGGAGCTTCGGCATGACTTGGCAGATGAGTAAGCCCAGGCACTATCACACCCCACATAGGCCCCAACCTGTGTACACTCAATGCCACTCACTAACACTACCCAGGAAGTTATTAAACACTTGTGTTCATAAGTGTTATGAGTAATCTTTAATTTCGGCCAACTTTCCATTAGGTAGTTTAAGTCTTATTTTCTTAAGCTTAAGGCTTGGGAGGTGCCCCAGGAGGCTTATAGAGTTGATCTGTACACTTACTTGTAGCTTGAGGCAAGGCCCATAACACTAGCTTACAACACAACTAAGGCTACATAAATAACTTGCAACACAAGACAAGGCATACACTTATTTCTTTAAGTCTCAAGGATGTGTGCTCATCAAGTGTGCTACTATAATGCATAACAACCAAGAAGCCCACATCTTTACAAGTTTTCATGTGCATGTACTTTCGGCCAACTAAGAACATAAGGGGTAAAATTCAACAAGACCATGCCATGAACACATATACAAAACATGCACATGCAAGCATAACTTGGCATTCCATTCATCCAAAGTATACACAAAACCATGGTTCAACTAAGGCTAAATGTACACAAAAGTAGCCTACATACAAGTATTACCTACTTGGCAACATACCAAGAGTAGTTATAGTCCAAAACAAGCCAAAGTTATGCATTACAACCCATTCTTCCTATAGTACCTGAGAAGCACCTTGAATGTACAATACAAGATCAAGCATTGAAGCACAAGACCTATGACCAAATTCATGGTCATGAATGCAAACCACCACACAAGAGCATAGGAACACACATCCGTCTATCTACTAGACAAGTCCCACAATCTACAACAAGCCTGCAAAATTCAATATGTAAGTTTTGGGCAGTACTATAAGACTTGCACATGTACTTAAAACAAGCCAAGTTCTCAGTGTGGCACATACCTTGATCAATAATGTACTAACTTAGTACACACACAATCAAGCACAATCACAATCACTCAAGCTCAATTCCTTTTCCTGAAACACAAGCTATAAGGGCATGAGTATTGATACTCAGTAAGGTTTATTACAACTCTCGAAGGAGATTATTTAGTTAAGCCGACAGCTTAACCTCTATAAAGCTTAACTTAACCTGCAAGAAAAACAAAGAAAACACCAAAACACAAGCAACATAGTATATATCCATGCTAGCCGAGACATATGTAAACACAACAACACTACCTATAAGTGGTTAGCAAGCACAAACAATCAAACAAGCACACAACTCACACACACACCACAATTTCATTCTCGACCGAAATCACTAGCAAGTACAATTCCATTTCTTGCACTTCAAGCATTTCCAATCAATCTACAATCCATTAGAGCTCCAAGTTCATGAGTAAGTTGGCCTACTTACCAAGAACTTAAGTACTTGCCATTAATTGGACTAGCTAGCCAAACCATATGAACCCGAAAGTTCAACCATATGCCCATCTAGCAAACTAAGATCACATAGCATAATTTGCTATCACTTAGATGCATTAATGTACTTTAACATTGAATTATACCAAAATCAAACAAAAACATGAACGTTACCCCAAAAACACAAGCTTGATTACTTGGTTATGCCTTGAATCTCCAAGGCTCAGCATGAAACTTCAATAGCAAGGTTGCCTTATGCCGAAACACCAAAATGCAATCTTAATTCTTCACTTCAAGCTTTAATTTCCTAGTTCCAGCATGAATCCTTCAAGAACTCGGTGTCTTTGCAAAGAAGAACCCTCGAAACCTTGCAACAATGAAGTCCAAGCCAAAATTACATTTTCAACTCGAATGGAGACATGCAAATTTCGTTCAAGTGCCACATGTCTTACTAATTGCTTCTAATCACCTATCAGCCTTGCATAAGTTTGCGTCGCTTAATCTTCCCTTCCACTAGTATTAGTGGCACTAATAGCACTTGAAAGAACTTTCAATTTTGCCCTTAATCTTTGTTTATTGCCATTAGCCACATAGTCATTTTTCATGTACATTTTGGACCCAAAAGTTCTCAGTTGCGCACATGCACCACCACTCACATTTTCAATTGAGTCCTTCATGTTTTTATTGCATTTTCCTTACATTCTTGGCCTGGGCCAAGCACTAAGGGATGGTCTTGACAACTCCTCCCTCCTTAAAGAATTTGGTCCTCCAAATTCTTCACAAGTCTAGCATACACTTGAGGGTAACTCTTGGCAATTTCCTATTCTACTTCCCAGGTTACCTGTTCAGGAGTTTGGTTACTCTACTGAAAGCTTATCATAGAAATCCAACTGCTTCTCAACTTCCTAGTATCCCTAGATAGGAATTGGATTGGTACCTCTTCATAAGAAAGGTTTGGTGCTACAAGTACACTTACAGGTACTTCTATTTGTTTGGAACTTGGAACATATTTCTTGAGTAAGCTCACATGAAACACATCATGTGTGTTACCAAGTTCTGGTGGCAAATCCAACTGGTATGCCACATTTCCAATCTTGGCCAACACTTGATATGGCCCTATATATCTGGATGGCAGTTTCCTTTTCCTTCCAAACCTTATCACTCCTTTCATAGGAGAAACTTTAATCCACACCCAATCTCCTTCCTGGAATTCCAAGTCTCTTTTTCTTTTCAAGTTGCCATAGGATTGCTACCTATCATTTGCATCTTTGATTCTTGCTTGAATCAATTTTTTCTTTTCAGTGGTCTCCTTAATAATGTATGGTCCTAACTCCAATTTATCTTTTGGCTGATGCCAGCAATGAGGAGTAATACACTTTCTGCCATATAAGGCTTAATAAGGGGCCATTCCAATCACTGAATGGTATCATTATTATAGGAGAACTCCACTAAGGGAAAATATACATCCCATTCTACCTGAGAATCAATGACACAGCATCTCACCATATCCTCCAAAGTTTGAATTATTCTCTCCGTTTGTCCATCAGTCTGAGGATGGTATGCTGAACTGAATGTAAGTTTAGTTCCCAATGCTTGATGTAAGGATTTCCAGAACCTAGAGACAAACCTAAGATCCCTATCTAACATAATGTCATCAGGTACTCCATGCAATCTCACTATTTCCCATATATAGAGTTGTGCAAGCTTATCCAAAGAATTTGTGAGATTCAATGGAAGAAAGTGGGCTGCCTTGGTCAACCTATCCACAATGACCCAAATGGCATTGTGTTTTCTCCTTGTCAGTGGCATTCCCACCACAAAATCCATGGATATGGATCCCCACTTTCTTTCAATAATAGGTAAGCTTTGAAGCTTCCCTCTTGGTTTCTGGTGCTCAACCTTCACTTGTTGGCACACTTCACAATCAGCTATATGAGTACTTATGTCACATTTCGTATGTGGCCACCAAAAATAAGCTCTAAGAGCATGATACATCTTTGTAGCTCCAGGGTGCATATTCAGCTTACTAGAGCGTGCTTCTTCCAGTATTTGGAATCTCAGATTATCATTTTCAAGCACATACAATATATTCTGGAAGTACAACAACCCTTGCTTATAGGAGAATCCTTGAAAAATTTCTCCTTTTTTTTTTCTAGATACCAGTCCTATGTGCTTATCATTAAACTAGGCTTCCCTGATAAGTTCCTTCCACTCAAGGGTAATGGTGAGCACACTAAGTTGTTCAAGTTCCCAATTCAGCCATTGACTTGTTAAACAAGTAAAGCTAATGCTCTCGGCATTATGTTCATTTTCTCCACTTTTGAGCACCCCTGTATAATTTCTACTCAAGGCATCTGCCACTACGTTGGCTTTCCCGGCTGTGTATTCAATTACATAATCAAAATCTTTCAGGTATTCTAACCACCTTCTCTGTCTCATATTCAAGTCCTTCTGAGTGAAAAGGTACTTGAGGCTCTTGTGGTCTGTATAAACCTGAAATCTATTACCCAAAAGGTAATGTCTCCATTGCTTAAAGGAAAAGACTACTACTGCTAACTCCAAGTCATGCACTAGATACTTCTTCTCATGTGGTCTCAACAGTCTTGACCCAAAAGCAATAGCCTGCTTTTCCGGCATTAGGACATAGCCTAGCCCTATATGAGATGCATTAGTGTACACCTCATAATCCTTTTCAGGATCTAGTAAAATTAGCACAGGAGTTATTGTTAGCCTCCTTTTAAGTTCTTGGAAGCTTTCCTCACATTTATTTTCCCAGACAAATTTTTGGCTCTTCCGGTTTAATTAGGTCATGGGTGCTGTTTTAACGGAGAATTTTGGCACAAATCTCCTGTAATAGCCAGCTAACCCCAAGAAACTTCTAACTTCCCTCACATTATGGGGTTGCTTCCAATCCAAGATTGACCTTACCTTTTCAGGATCCATGGCCAAACCTTGATCATTTATTACATGACCCAGAAATCCAATCACTTGAGTCCAAAATTTACATTTACTCAACTTCCCATAAAGTTATGTTCTTAGAGCAGGCCAAGCACTATCCTTAAGTGTTCTTTATGAGTTTCCTCATCTTTTTAGTATACTAAAATATTATCTACGAACACTACCATAAAGTGGTCTAGGTGTGTTTTGAACACTCTCTGCATTAAGTCCATAAAGAATGCAGGTACATTAGTAAGCCCAAATGGCATTACTGTGTACGTAAAGTGTCCATACCTAGTCCTGAAAGCAGTCTTAGGCATGTCCTCCTCCTTAACTCTTAATTGGAAATATCCAGACCTTAGATCTATTTTGGAAAACACCTTTGCTCCTTTCAATTGGTCAAATAGATCTTCTATTCTTTAGAGGGGATACTTGTTCTTAATGGTCAAGGCATTCAGCTTTTTGTAATCAATATAGAGTCTGAGGGTTCCATCCTTCTTTTTCACAAACAATACAGGTGTTCCCCAAGGAGACACACTGGGTCTAATGAACCTTTTCTCAAGCAATTCATATAACTGCTTTCTCAGCTCTGCCATTTTAGGTAGTGCCATCCTATATGGAGCAGTATACACTGGTGCTGCTCCTAGTACTAGTCTAATTTCAAACTCCACTTCCCTCAATGGTGGCAATCCAGGTAGGTCTGTAGGGAAGACCTCTGGAAAATCCTAAACTATAGGTATCTGCCTAAGTTCATTGGCTACTTCCTGGTCATTAATTTCCAGGCATTCATATTTATCCTCTAGATTTTTAGTTTTAACACTTCAATTTAGGAATCCAAAACTAACTCTAGTGATTTATCTAGTTCATATGGTTCACAACCAGGCATTAATAATCTATAATCACTTTAT
Organism: Aquilaria agallochum; assembly: GCA_000696445.1. Lineage (NCBI taxonomy): Eukaryota > Viridiplantae > Streptophyta > Magnoliopsida > Malvales > Thymelaeaceae > Aquilaria > Aquilaria agallochum. The sequence goes on from KK903042.1 coordinate 23,323, forward strand.
GTTCACTTAGCTAGTTCATGCCCAATATGACATCATAGCCATAACTGTCTAGCACTATCAAATTTGCTCTCAGTTTCAGCTTGTCTATTTGAATTTCATAGTTTTCAACCATGCGATATGTAAACAAGACTTCATTGCTAGCAGTTTTAACCAAATACATGTTTTTCATGTATTTTACTTCTAAATTCATGGTCTTAACCAAGCTAGTAGAAATTACAGACAATGAAGCTCCAGTATCAAATAGTCCAAACACTAACTGGCCATTAAGGTAAATGGTACCTTGTAAGGGCCTCTTGCTAGTCTTATGCTGACTAGTGTCCCCACCTGTAGCTTCGACCTTTAGTGCTTCCTGCACCTTTTTGGAAGTCTCCAGCCGAAATACCCTACCAGGGGGTGCATTGGGCCTCCTCTAATCCTGAAGTGGCCTTGGTGTCTGCCTCCCTTCTTGATTTGGCATGTTTGTTCTTAACTGGGGCATAGACATTTGTCCCCTAGGTCCTCTGGGATTAAACCTTCCCAACATTTTCTTGTCATCTCCTCTCCTTGGGCAATCCTTTACCCAATGATCTGGTGCCCTACACTTATGACATCTAGTAGACATTTTGAAGCATGGATTATTGCCAGGAAATTTTCCATAAGTGTTGCAGTGATGACCATATTGCTACGGTCATTTTTCCTTCTTGTTTCCCTTTCTTCCTGCACTAGGCTCTATTTCCTATCTCATCCTTTTCTGCTGTCCCTTCTGGGATCCACTCCCACTTCCAGGACCACTCCTGGTTTACTCCTTGAACTCCATAAGCCTCTCAAAAACCTCTTTGTCTCCAGCTCTTCCTACCCATCATATTGTGGAGCATATCTAATCAGACTGTTAAATCCTTGCTCATACTACATGACACTAAGATCTCCTTGCTCCAGCTGATCAAATTCTAGCTGCTTTTCATCTTTCTGTGCTTCACTAACGTACTGCCGATGGAAGACTTGGAGGAAATCTGCCCACCTCATAAATCTCGTCCTGGCAGGTGGCCTCTTTTGGTTGCTCTCCTAGTATGTTCTTTATACTGCCCTCCACCATAACTCTGCATTTTCTTCCAGCCTAGAGGTAGCTAGAAGTATTTTTTGAGTGGATAACACATCCATCGTTTCACAAATCATCTTTACTTGATAAACCCAGAGCTCAGCTTCATCTAGGTCACATCCACCCCTGAACACTGGAGGTTTTAGTGACAAGAATCCTTCCAGCTGGCCCTCCTTTAGTCCACCTCTTCTAGACCTCGCTTTTCTCACTTTCAAGTCTCGGCTTCCACCTCCAGCAGATCTCCTTCTGGTGGTCACCTCTGTAGGAGGTTCAGACCTTCTTGAACATATGTAGACATCCAACTCCTCTATATCTAGGCTTGCCTCCTCTTCCTCAGTTCTGGGCTCCTGGCTCACCTCAAATCTCATCTTCCTAGCTGTAGGATGTCTCCTCTCCTCACCTCCTTCATCTTCCTCCTAATTGCCTCCATTCTTGCTGGACTGATCATAATTTACTGGCTCTTTGTCAGGCCTCCTAGTTCTCTTACCTTTTCCTTCAAAATTTCCTCTTGCTCCTACTTGCATTGGACTTTCTTGAGACTGGGCTTGGCCTTTAGTCAAGGCTTGCATCCTTACTACAAGTTGAGCCACAGTGGCTTGTAGTGTTTCCATCATCTACTCCATCCTATCTTGCCTACCTCTGTTTGGTCTAGGTACTTGTAACCTAGCATTTGGCTATTCGGCCAAATTAGGCTCAGTGGCCTCTGCTTGTCTTTCAGGCTCCCCAGTATATATTCCATCTCTAGGATGGGCTATTCTATCTTCTTCCTATGCCAGGGATTCTCTTTCCAACTTTCCATTAGGTAGTTTAAGTATTATTTTCTTAAGCTTAAGGCCTGGGAGGTGCCCCAGGAGGCTTATTGTGTTGATATGTACACTTACTAACAACTTAAGGCAAGGCCCATAACACTAACTTGCAATACAAGCAAGGCTACATCAATAACTTGTAACACAAGGCAAGGCATACACTTATTTCTTTAAGTGTCAAGGATGTGTGCTCATCAAGTGTGCTACTCTAATGCATGACAACCAAAAAGCCCACATCTTTACAAGTTTTGCAAACAAGTTTTCATGTCCATGTACTCTCGGCCAACTAAGAATATAAGGGGTAATATTCATCAAGACCATGCCATGAACACATATACAAAACATCCACTAGCAAGCATAACTTGGCATTCCATTCATCCAAAGTATACACAAAACCATGGTTCAACTGAGGCTAAATGTACACAAAAGTAGCCTACATACAAGTACTACCTACTTGGCAACATACCAAGAGTAGTTATAGTCCAAAACAAGCCAAAGTTATGCATTACAAGCCATTCTACCTATAGTACCCGAGAAGCACCTTGAATGTGCAATACAAGATCAAGCATTGAAGCACAAGACCAATTACCAAATTCATGATCATGAATGCAAACCACCACACAAGAGCCTATGAACACACATCTATATATCTCCTAAACAAGTCCCACAATCTACAACAAGCCTGCAAAACTCAATATGTAAGTTTCGGGCAGTACTATAAGACTTGCACATGTACTTAAAACAAGCTAAGTTCTCGGTTTGGCACATACCTTGATCAATAAAGTACTAACTTAGTACACAGGCAATTAAGCACAATCACAATCACTCAAGCTCAATTCCTTTTCCTAAAACACAAGTGATAAGGGCATGAGTATTGACACTCAGTAAGGTTCATTACAACTCACGAAGGAGTTTATTTAGTGAGGGCGAAAGCTTAACCTCCACAAAGCTTAACTTAACCTACATGAAAAACAAAGAAAACACCAAAACACAAGCAATATAGTATATATCTGTTCTAGCTGAACCTATAAGTTGTTAGCAAGCACAAACAATCAAACAAGCACACAACTCACACACACATCACAATTTCATTCTCGGCCGAAACCACTAGCAAGTACAATTCCATTTCTTGCACTTCAAGCATTTCCAATGAATCTCCAATCCACTAGAGCTCCAAGTTCATGAGTAAGTTGTCCTACTTACCAAGAACTTAAGTATTTGCCATTAATTGGACTAGCTAGCCAAACCATATGAACCCGAAAGTTCAACCATATGCCCATCTAGCAAACTAAGATCACATAGCATAATTTACTATCACTTAGATGCAATTAATCTACTTGAACATGGAATTATACCAAAATCAAGTAGAACCACGAACCTTACCCCAAAAACACAAGCTTGATTTCTCGGTTATGCCTTGAATCTCAAAGGCTCGGCTTGAAACTTCAATGGCAAGGTCGCCTTAGGCTGAAGCACCAAAATGAAAGCTTAATTGTTACCCACACTGGGGTATTCCAATTATGGTGCCAAAATTGTGCATTTAAACTCCTAGGATTGGTAATGTTCCGTAGGCCATCAGAACACTACCCTTAGTGTGCATACCCAAGTGGCCCCCCTGGGCACTATGTAAATACATGCATATTGGTCCAAAAATCACACACATATTCACATTTCATGAACACCATGGCAGAAAAGAAGCAAAACACTAGCACAAGTCTTAATTTTGGCTACCA
>KK903043.1:11489-32076 GCA_000696445.1 Aquilaria agallochum
CCTTCCATCCCATAAATTTTGATACATTTGACTTTTTGTTGTATTTTGACTCAATTTTATTCATATTATTGTTTGTTAAAAAAATCAAAAAAAATATATTTAGAAACTACATATCTTGAATTATCATTCATATACAAAGATTTTTTATTTATATATTAAAATGTTAAAAATAAAAAATCATAGATTAATTACCAAAAACAAATTGAGTAAAACTTTTGGGACGGAGGGAGTACATACAAACTAATTATAAAAGAACACATGGCACACGCTAGATTTACTCTTCCAACATTTAGATTAGAATCTTATATCTTGAGCTACACATTAGACTTAAATTTCTATCACATTTCTAAAATTTCTATCACATTTCTGTTTGATTACTTTTTTATTTTCAAAATCAATTCATTTTGTTTTGGTCATGATGTCTTGCTACTATTTTGCTTTATCACTTGAAAATTATAGGTCATGTCTTGGTTCGTTTATATCTTTATGAGCCTGTTATTTTTTTGCCATATAAGAATGGGATTGAGGAACATTTATAATTGTACAAGTTTAAAGCATATATGACAAAAGTCACTAGTTATTAAGTGTACACATGTTGACTTCTTGATGCAAATTCATTTATAAAATTTGGGTTCTTTTAATTATTTTAATTTCCTGGCCATACTCTACATATAACAATTATGGGAAAATATGATCATTTATAACTCAAGTCCTTCACATTTACTATTGATATATTATCCATTGCAATGTTTAGGATTCATTTGAATCTTTCATATTATTACAAAGATACTATGTGCAATTAAGAAAAATAAATAAATTTTGGTATCCAGCATAAGCCAAAAGAAACTTCTTTTAGCAGGTTAACAACATCTAATTAAAAGAGTCCAAATTAATAAAGAAAATAAGAAAAAAAGAAGATAATCATATTTTAGTTCTTTTATACATATAACCAGATTAGGAAACAAATAAGAAAAGGAAAAGATTTACTTTCAAGTTACTTTTATAGCCAAAATAATATATATCATGTTGGCCCCTTATTGATTTACTTCAATTAACTTTGACTCAAACACTAATTCAATTTCTTCTTTTTCTAGCAGAAACAAGCTAAGGATCAACTTTGTACCAATGATTTTTGGATAAACAAAATACTATCACTCCCCATCTATATTGAAGAAGAGTATACTGTAGTAACTTTAATATATGATTCCATTGCAAGGGACTCTTTCATGGGATTTTGCATCTTTTCTACAATAAAACATAAGACGGCAACATCTCTTCCAAAATAGTACAGGTGGGTATAAATGGCCAACCATTGTTCACGAATGCTTTTTTTTTTCTAGGGGAGGTAACCTTAGCTCCAATAACTTGTTCATTTAAACACATAGTACAAATTAAAAATATAGATGATAATTAAGGTTTTATTTTGTTTATTTTCAAGTTTTCTTAAGACTTCAAGTAGTGGATGGTAAAATGTTTACATTCGTTAGGAAAGCTTGTTAGATTATTCATCAATTATCACCTTTAGGAAAGGAGTGCAAACAACCAAGGGATATCAAACTATTTTTGAAGTTACTGTCATGAGCTCGTCCACCAATGACTAAAGATGATTTAGTGACAATGTCATTTTCCGTCTGCAATTCTACCTTGGCAAAGGACGTCATTAACTGCTACCCTTCATTCAGAAGAGTATGGACCTTAAGAACAAAATGCTAGAGATTTTGATTCCCACTTAACAAGGCATCGTGTCAAATGACATCATTAAAACATGTCACTCTTGGATATCCTAATAAGTGTATTGCAAACCATTTTAGGTTAAGTAGGGTGTTGAATGATTGATGTGACAATGTGAAAAAAAAAATTGCAAACAAACCAGACAATGTTGTCGATTACCACAAAACCATATTATCAAGATCCAATAGTGAGCATTAGTAGAAAATTTTTAATAATTTAATGTAACTTTGAATAGCTAACTTCGATTTTTGTTAATGTATAATTTTGAATCTTATGGCTACACAAAGACATAAGAAAAATACACCTAGTGGATATGAAAACTCTAACTTACATGAGATTTTCCTACGCCTCTAATAGTACATTCCCAACTATTGTGCAAGGCTTCACTATGTCACTGTGATGAAATATATGACTGGATATAAAGTACTTGATGGGTGATTGTACCTACTTATATGTATATCATAGGAAAACTAGAAATTAATGTTATAAAGTAGTTATACTCACTCATTAAACACTTTATATCCAGTCATATATTTGACCACCATGACATAGTGAAATCTTACACGATAGTTGGGAATGGACTCTTTGAGGCACAAGAAAATCTCTCCCAAGCTACTGTTTTCATATCCATTGAGTATATTTTCCTTATGGCTTTGTGAATTTATAAGATTCAAAAATCATGTATTAACAGAAATAGAATTTAATTATTCAAAGTCTTATTAAATTATCAAAAATTTTCTGCTGATACTCATTTTTGGGTCTTGATAATGTGATAATAGGGTTTTGTAATAATCAACAATACTATCCAGTTTATTTGCAAATTTTTTTAACACATTATCACCTCCATCATTTAACACCCTACTTAACCCCAATGGTCAGCAATACACTTCTTATGATATTCGGAAGTAACATGTTCCTATGATATCATATCACAGGGTGCCTTGTCAAGTGGGAAGTGAGAATCAAAATCTCCCAACATTCCATTTCTTAAGGTTCGTATTCTTCTAAATGAAAAGGTAGTGGCCAGCTATGTCCAATGCCAAGATTGAATTACGGAGGAAAAATGATACTGCCACTAAATCATCTTCGGTCATTTGAGAACCAACTCGTGACAGCAACTTTAAAAACAGTTTTATATCCTCTATTTGTTTGTATTCCCGTCCTAAAGGGTGATATTGATGAATAATCTAACAAGCATTCTCAATGAATGCAAATTTTCTACCATCCCTTTCTTGAAGTTTTTAAGAAAGATATAAAAATAGAAAATAAAATCTTAATTATCATATGTTTTTTATTTATACTATGTTTGTGTTTAAATGAACGAATTATTAGAGCAAAGCTTACCTCCCCTGAAAAAAATAGGCATCTTCAAACAATGGTTGGCATTTGCCCCAACCCATACTATCTTAGAAAAGATGTTGTCATGCTATGTTTTCTTATAGAAAAGATACAAAATCCCATAAAAGAATCCCTCGCTATGCAATCAAACTACAGAAAAAATTTAGAATCCCATGAAGGAGTCATCTGCCATGGAATCATATATTCTCTCTATCCCAATATGTTTGCACAACTAGAGTTTGCACACAAACGAAGGCAAGCTACTGTTTTCCCAATGTTGCCATTCGACTCCTTTCTTCCCTCTTTGCCTGTTAAGTTTTCCATAATCGTTCCTTGATTTCTCCCTCGGCCACTCCTTCCGTTGCCGGCCTCATTCCTCACCCTCCACTCCTCTCCTCCCGCACTAATAATCTTTATCGTCATGATCTCAACATCTCAGTCTTTCCCTCAATCCGGATCCTCAACCCAACCTTCCCGACGCCTAACCTCTTCACCACCGCTCATATCCTTGGCCCAACCTCCCAGACACCTGATCTCAACGATGCACCAATATCTTGCATCGACCTCCTCGTCGTGGCCCAAATCCTCAACCCAATCTTCCCAATAGGCGACCTCCTCGATGCCCTGATCTATCACCTTGACCTTTTCGCCACTGCCCGAATCCTTAGCTGGACCTCCTTAACACCCGACCTCCGTAACACTTCAATTTCTCGCCTTAACCACCACCTTTCCACCACTTGGATCCTCAACCCGACTCCCAAACTCTCTAACACTCCGATCTCTCGCCTTGACCGAAAATCCTTCATGAGCTGAAATCGGTTTGAAGGCCCAGTCACAGACTCACAGAAATGACACTGAAGATCCTTGGTAAGACGTTGGACAAATCCTTAATTGATGACAGAGAAATCCAAAAGGAAAAAGAAGAGTGAGAGAGGCTCAATAGGCTTCCAAAAGTGAAAGTGAAAGAGGAGCATAAAAGGAAATTTATTTAGTAAAATTTGCCAAAACAAAGAAATAGTGCAAACAATTTGGAACATCCCAAAAAGGAAAGTGGTGCAAGTAATATGGGATGGAAGAAATATTAAAGTCGCTGTAGTATACTTTTGTTAAATATAGATGAGTAGTGATAGCATTTTGTTTACCTGAAAACTTGTCTGAAATCAGATCCTACAATAGCTACATTATTCAAATGCTCCCAGGCTACCAAATCTTTTTGCTAGCACCAATCAACAAAGCTAGAAGCAGACAAAGGATCAACAACCACCAATGACATTGAGTTCAACCCCTTGATGCCATGGACACAAAGGATTAAATTGGAAAGTTGAATTGGAATGAAGGACTCCTCATATTAAAACGACAATAGGAGGCATCTTCCTCACTAGAAAAAGCCAGTATAGTTTCCTCTACTGCCATCCCTCTCGACTGTTCTCACAAGGATGCAAAAAAGATGTTCGGATAAATTTCATCACACAACTTGACGTGTGTGTCTCCATTGGCTCGAAGTTAATTCTTAACTTGTTTCCACAAGGAAAAAAAAAAAAGAAGAAATCTAATTGATATTTGAGTCAAAGTGAGTCCAAGTAAATTAATAAGGAGCTATCATGATAGATTTTATTTTGGTTATGGAAATTGTAAGTTTACTAGATCTTGTATATTGCAAGAAAAATTTTTCCTTCTCTCATCTATTTTCTCATATGGTTATATGTATAAAAGAACTAAAGAACTAAAATATGCTCATCATATTTTCTTCTATTTACCATTATTGATTTAGATTATTTTAATCAAATGTTAACCTGCTAAAAGAAATTTCATTTTGGTTATGCTAGACACCAAAATCAATTTTTTTTCTTACTTACACACGGTACCTGTGTAACAACTTGAAAGATTCAAATGAATCCTAAATGTTGCAACAAATAATATATCAATAGTAAATATGAAAGACTTCAAATTTTAAATAACCATATTTTCACATAATTGTTGTATGTAGAGTATGATAAGAAAATTAAAATAATTAAAAGAACCCAAATTTTATAAATAAATTTACATCAAGAAGTCAACATGTGCATACTTAACTACTAACTAGTAAATTTTTTTCATGTGTGCTCTTAACTCGTCCAATTATAAATATTACAGTCTCATCCCCTGCTTATGTGACCAAGAAAAAAAATTAACAGGCTTATAGAAATAGAAACTAAACAAGGCGTAACATATAATTTTCAAGTAATAAAGCAAAATAGCAGCAAAGCCTCATTAACACAACAAAATAAATTGATTTTAAAAAGAACAAAATAATCAAATAGAAAGGTAATAGAAATTTCCATCTAATATATGGCTCAAAATATAAGATTCTAAATGTTGGAAGAGTAAATCTACCATGCACCAGGAGAAAACCGTGCACCATGTGTTCTTTTGTAATTGTTTTATATGTATGCTTTTATCAAATATGTACTTTTATAAATATTATTTATTTTTTATACAATATTTTATTTGTTCTTTTTGAGTTTCTGTATGATCTCTTTGATTTCTAGTCTGTTCTCATTTTTCTATTATTCTAACATTGAACAATATATGCTCTTTTGTTCGGGACTTATTATTACTTGTTATAGATTTTTTTGCTATTAATTTTTCATTCTTTTGGCTCAACAAGTTATTTGCTCTTTTATTAGTTAACACATTTCAAGGACAAAAAAAAGATGAAGAAAAATGAACTTGAAAATAAAACAACAGATAAAGTTAAATATAAAAAACTAAGATTAAAAATGGGAAGAGAAAAGGAACAAAAAATAGATTGCAAAAGAGAAGAAAAGTGAAAAGTGAAAAAAAAATTGAAAAAAAGAAACAAAAAATTAAAAATCTTGAAAATTTGAAATATGAAAGCTAGATAAAATAAAATATGAAAGAAAAGAAAATAAAACACAAAATAAAAAATAAAAGGATATGAAATAAAATTTGAAAACAAAACTATTATAAAACTAAGAAGACGAAGAAAAAAAGCAACGAGGGAAAAGAAAAAAAAAAACAAAAAAAATGAAACAAAAAGTAAAAAAAAAATGAAACAGAAAGGAATGGTGGAAGAAAACGATAAAGCTTGTTGGGCTCTTTATATTTAATATGTTGGACAAATAAGAAATATGGTCTACCATATTAGGGGTAGAAACAAGCTGACTCTCTTATCGAACTATTTGAGCTTAAGCTTGATTTCTTGATTATTGAGTCAAGCATAATGACCTTCAAACTTCATTTTAAGTTAAAACTCTTAACAAACTGATCTTCAAGTTAGAGATGAAAGGCCGGGTTGACCTGACCTGGGACCGGCGGTCTTGGGCCTAGGTTAAGTCAAACCAATTCCAAGTAAGGCGGGTCCCATGCGGGGCAGAATGGAGTGGGTTTGGAGGTTTTTTTATTTTTTAAAAAAATTAGAAACATAATTAATTGTGTATGTAATAAATATTAAAAAAAACATCACTTCCGATGTAAGTTTTATTAAGTCAAAAAGTTAAATGACACTTACAAATAATCAAAACGGACCTTACATTTTGAAATGGCAAAAATGTTCCAAAAATGATGAAAAATAGAAACCTATGATCTGTACTTAACAACATAATCAGATCAAATACAAACTATATGTATAATTGGAAAAAAAAAAATTTCAAGTCTCAATCTCGGACATTATCTCGCCATCCGAACTCTTTTGGTTTTACTGCCGGAGTACTGCGAGGCCCCAATCTTGGTTGCACACTCATACTTCTACTGCCCCAGGTGTCAATCTTGATTATTTCTTCAATATCATCTATTTTCCTACACTAAATATTGCCTTGAATGATATAGTGGAGACTAGAATGGTAAAAATCTCCTGTGCGATTATCGAAAAGATTAAAAACCTTAATTTCTTTTGTTTCCATCACTCCAATATGTCGACGTCGATTGACTCGAACGATGTGTTAAGATAGTCAATGACCTCAGCTAATCCAGATATCGTCGGTTGGGGTCGTTTAAGCATTTGGAGGGCTGCGTTGAATCTTAATGAGATTGATCTCCTTAAAAGCTTGGTTTGAGGAGTATCAGATCTTGCCTTATCTGAATGCTGCTCACAATATAACTTGTATAAATAATGCACGCACTCAGAAGCAGTAATAAACATAGCTAAAACATTTAGCCAAAACATTTATATGAAACATTTCTAAATAAGTATGAAAAATTCTTTCAAACAATATTATTGTACCCGTTAATTTGACATATGGGTCAATCAAAGAAGCAACTAAAAAAATATGTAAAATATTTTCGAAATACTGAAGCCATTTAGCCTGCATGGCTTCGACATTCAGTTTTAACAACACATCATTTTTAAACTGATGTAAAGCATATGTAATATTCACTAAATGAAGCAAAACTTGAGGAATGGTTAAGTAGTAAGCACCAGAGAAAAATTCAGTAACCTCGTAAAAGAACTTACACAATTCATCGATTTTGAAACATTTTTTCCAAACTTCAGTCGTAAGAAATTCACAACCCATTTTTAAGTTCATGAAATGCGTCAACAAATTTGCATAAAGAAATGCATCTTGTAACATCAAATAAGTAGAGTTCCAGCGAGTTAGGCAATCCAATTTAAACCGTTTCCAAGAAAATTCTTTTTGATTTTCAAAACAAAAGCTTTTAAATTCACAAGACATAGCAGGTCTTGATTTCAAATACGTCAATGAGTTCCAAATAAGCAGAATTTCATTTTGGAGAACTTCTAAACCCTTTTGCACATAAAAGTTCAAAATATGACACATACATCTAATATGAAAGAATGCACCGTTGAAAGGTGGTTTTAATGTTTGACTCAAAATGTGAGCGGCAACATCATTGTTTAAAGTATTATCAAATGAAATGCACAGAACTTTATCAGCACAAAAATAATCACGTAAAGTTTCTAATATGCAATTAAATATGTGATAACCAGTATGATCCATTTCAATGATCCTAAATGACAAAATTCATTTTTGCATAATCCAATCAGAATCAATTCAATGAGAAGTAATATAATAAAATAATTGACCTATAGGTGAAGTCCACATATAAGAAGTGAATGCCACACAATGATCAAGAGAAACAAAATAGATTTGCAAATTTGATTTTCCAATTTCAAATAATCTCAAACTTTCTTTTTTAACGATTTTCCTTGACACTTTTTTAAATATAAGATTTAATTGTGATTTTATCTAATATTCTAGATACACATCTTCAACTTATGAAAAAAAAAATTTCGGTAAGCATTATCCAATTTATCATGCATTCTCTACAAGATTGTTAGTTAAAATGAAATATATCTGTCCCGCAGGCGCCGGTTGTAGACCTAAGTTGTATTTGTCCTCCGAAACTAGTCCCGGCACTAGGAAGGACATTAGGATGTTTATTTTCAATATGTCGCTTCAACGTTTCAGTACCGAAATTCTTTTTATGCACCAAATTTTTTCCGCAATATTTGCATTTCCCATACCTTAACTTCCCTTCGTATATGAGCTCATAATACTCCCAAACCTAAGCAGTTAGTCTCGAGAATTTACCTTGTCCTTTGGTTTCCTACGCGACCGGTCAATGACTTCTTGGTGTTCGTTATATTGACGGATCTCTAGCTGCCATTGCATCCAACTCTTCAATTTCATCATCCGATAATTGATCATCAAGTCCCAAATCGTAATTAATCATATCGATTCCGACATCATCGTCATCCAACTCTTCAATTAAGATGCCTTTATCGGTAGGCCAAGAACGATGATGGAACAAGCCTCAGAAGCCGGTGGTGCGGGAAGATGACCTCTCTGTCAACTTGCACTTCCTCTTGAAGCCATGAGTTATGAACTAATAGTAGTGATTAATGCAAAATTAAGAGGAGATTATAAGGATATTAGAGGGAGATTAGTAAGAAATTTGGAAGAGATTAAGAAAAAAACTCGAATGCTTAAGAGAATATAGTAGAGGAAGAAGAGAGATTGAGTGATGATGTGAGGATAGAGTGAAAATGGCATTGGTATTTATAGGGGAAAGCCAAAAATTATTTGGACCAAAAAGTCCTTAAAATTTAATTGTTGGGATGGGTAAAAATGAAATTTTGTGGGCTTAAATGAAGTAGAAACCGTTGGAGGGCCTCAAATGTAATTGACCCAATTTTCAAAAAAAATTTTGCAGGTGTTCGTTGAAGAAATCGTTGGGGGCACTCCAGGCCCAACTCGAACCGGCCGGTCCTGGGCTAGTCCTGCGAGTGCGAGGTGGGGTTTGGGTCGGGTCAGTCTGTTTTGCACAATCCTCTCCTTCAAAGCCCATATTTGGCCCATATTTTTTCGTGTTTTCCAGGCCGTGCTGGGCCAGATTTGACTTGCGAGGCTGTCTCGCTTTGGGCCGGTTCCCACTTCTACCCACAGCACCGTCGTGCAACACCGCTGTTGTTTGTGAGTTAATGTCACACAAACGAGCTCCCCTATCCTTGTTCTCGGTCTATTTTTTTGAATGTGGTAGCAAGTTTTTCCGATCTGTAATGGGTTTGGGCATTGTCATCTATTTAAAGGTTGTGAATATGGTCGCGGATGTCGGGCTTGGTTAAATGGGAAGACACCAACACCTAGACTATTGGGGCTAAATTATGTGGTCAATTTTGTCAATTTTGAGGCAAAAACAAGGTACTGCGCATGATGGTACGCTTATGCAGCAAATTTTGAGTTGTTCACAATTTTGGTTTTATGGGTAAAGGCAAGTTAGTGTTTAAGGTTTAAGGTTAAAGCGACGAAGAAGCCTCAGTTGTGTCTTTAATGTGCCAATGCAGCTTTGAGGAACCTACTTGAAGGCCACACATCACAATGTGAAGTATCAGACTTTTTTTCCACCTGATTGTATTCTGCTACAATTTCTCCATATGTTTTATCACAGTCATCCTCATTATTAGTCCATGCCATGATTGGTTTGATGTCTTACATTTTTCATTAGACAAAATAAGACATTCTCCTGTCATTTATTCTCATGTTATTGGCTTGGGTCCAAATTATCAGGTAGTCTCATTCCGCAGCTCTGTTTCGATCATGGTCTCCAACGGTTTGCAGCCCAGTTCTCAAAACCTATTGCTGGCTGTCAGTTTGGCTCCCAACAAGGAACCCAGGCTGCACCAACATTTTCATTTTTGACAAAGTGAGAATCATATTTTTCATTGTTCCCATGCCATCACCATTCTAGGTTTCATGTGATCTGTGACTGGGGAGAGGTGGAGGAGAGTCCATCGGCATCAAAATGAGAATTTACTTGGTAAGAATGTTATTCAAACAAACTTCTGAATTTAGTGGAATCGCTAGAGAAACGAAATGAGGCATGACTGGGCAAGGGTTTGATTCCTACCAACCCTTTCTTTCGTTTATGTTTCCTTTTTATTTCATCCAAGATATTAAATCTGGGTTAGAGGTGGAAATGAACCGAGCCGAGCCCGAACATTATAGGCTTGAAGCTAGGCTCATTAAAGATTGGCTTGGCTTAGGTGTGAGCTCAAACTCAATAAACTAGGAAAATAAGGCGTAATGCTCTGTTCGAAAATGTTCTAGCTTGGCTCTGTGGCTCAATAAGCAAAGCTTAATTCAAGGTTTGAGCTTTATTCAAACTTGATTTGAGGTTTGAGCTGGATTTAAGGAATAAAAATTAGAATTTTAGGATTTAGGTATATTAAAAATAAAGTTACTTTAGTTTTTATATTAAAAAAATATTAGGCTCCTTAAGCTCGATAAGAGTTCATGCTGAACATTACCAAGCTCGAAGTAGAGGTCGAACATGGACCGGTTAAATCAGGACCAGCCAGCAAGTCAAACCCACCCCGACACGGCCCAGAAAAAACACACAAAAATTTGGGCCGAATATAGGCTTTAAAGGAAATGATTGTGCAAAACGAACTGANATAAGCTCATACACGAATGAAAGTTCAGGTACAGGAAATGCAAACATTACGGGGAAAAATTGGTGCATAAAAAGAATTCCGACACTGGAACACTGAAGCAACAAATTGAAAATCAACAACCTAATGTCCTCTCCAGTGCCAGGATTAGTTCTAGAGGACAAACACAACTTAAGTCTACAGCCGACACCGGCGGGCCAAGTATATTTCATTTTACCCAACATTATTGTAGAAAATGCATGATAAATTGGATTATGCTTATTGAAAAAAAAAATTCACAAGCTGAGATGTGCACCTAGAATATTGGATAAAATCACAATTAAATCATACATTTTAAAAAGTGCCTAGGAAAACCGCTAGGAAAAAAAAACTTTAGATTATTTGAAGCTGGAAAATCAAATTTGCAAGTCTATTTTTCTGCTCTTAATCATTGTATGTCATTCATTTTTTATATATGGACATCACCTATAGGTTAATCATTTTATTGTGTTACTTCTTATTGGATTGATTCTGATTGAATTATGCAAAAGCAAATTTTGTCATTTAGGGTCATTGAAACTGACCATACTGGTTATCACATATTCAATTGCATCATAGAAACTTTAGGTGATTATTTTTGTGCTGATAAAGTCCTGTGCATTTCACTTGATAATGCTTCAAACAATGATATTGACACTCGTCTTTTGAGTCAAACATTGAAACCACCTCTCAACGGTGCATTCTTTCACGTTAGATGCATGTATCATATTTTGAACCTTTGTGTGCAAAAAAAGTTTATAAGTTCTCAAAAATGAAATTATGCCTATTCGGAACTCATTGACGTATTTGAAATCAATACCTGCTATGTTCCGTGAATTTAAAAGCTTTTGTTTTTGAAAATAAAAAAGAATTTTCTTGGAAACGATTTAAATTGGATTGTCCAACCCACTGGAATTCCACATATTTGATGTTGCAAGATACATTCCCATATGCAAATTTGTTTATGCATTTCATGAACTTAAAAATGGGTTTTAAATTTCTTACAACTGAAGTTTGGGGAAAATATCCCAAAATCAGTTAATTGTGTACGTTTTTTTTATGAGGCTACTAAATTTTTCTCTGGTACTTACTACCCAACCATTCATCAAGTTTTGCTTTATTTAGTGAACATTACATATGCTTTACATCAATTTAAAGATGATGAGTTGTTAAAACCGACTATCGAAGCCATACAGGCTAAGTAGCTTCAGTATTTCGAAAACATTCCACCTATCTTTTTAGTTGCTTCTTTGCTTGACCCATATATCAAATTAACGGGCACAACAATATTGCTTGAAGGAATTTTTCATACTTATTTAGAAATGTCTCATATAAATATTTTGGTTATATCTGTTATTGTTTCCGAGTATTTGCATTCTTTATATAAGTTATATTGTGAGCGGCATTCGGATAAGGTAAGATCCGAAACTCCTCAAACCGAGCCTCCAAGGAAATCAATCTCATTAAGATTCAACCCAGCCCTCCAAATGCTCAAACCATCCCAACCGACAACATTAGGATTAGCTGAGATTGATGACTATCTCAACACATTGTTTGAGTCAAGCGACGTCGACATATTGGAGTGGTGAAAACAAAAGAGATCAAAGTTTTCGATCTTGTCGATAATCGCACAGGAGATTTTTATCGTTCCAGTCTCCACCGTATCATCCGAGGTAGCATTTAATGTAAGAAAATATGTAATATTGGAGAAACGATCAAGATTGACACCTAAGGTGGTAAAAGTATGGGTGTGTAACCGAGATTGGGGTATTGTAGCACTTCGACAACAAGACCAAAAGAGTTTGGATGACGAGGTAATATCCGATACCGAGACTTAAATTTTTTTTTTCAATCATACATATAATTTGTATTTGATCTGATTATCCTGTTAAGCACATATCATATATTTTTATTTTTCATCACTTTCGAAACATTTTTGCCATTTCAAAATGTAAGACCCATTCTAATTATTTGTAAGTGNAAATTTGGCTTTTATGTTCATCAAACAAGCAGCTCGCAAATTTGGCTTCCATCACTCTCAAACAAACTAATATAGTAATATTCATCAAACACTGCAATTAAATTCTTTGGATTTGGGAAGATTAACGATTCAACTAAACCTAAATTTCAATTCAAACTTTGAAACTTACAGTATCAGTAGGTGACTCTGTCTCGACAACCAGCATGACTCCTGAGTTTGACCACTGAGCTGGTGGTGGCTGGCAAAGCGGCGTTTGGTGTAGCTGTCAAATGTCAGCCATTCAACGTGAGGACAAAGGAGCAAGATGGATGTACGAAGTGGGCGTATGACGTAGACAAGGATAGATGAGAGCAATAGAGAATTGTCGAGTGTCGAGCGAGGAGCAGACAAAGGGAGCAGCAGCTTCAGTTGCTACTTGCTGCGTTGAGTTAGCTTAACTAGGGTTAGGCTTTAGCAATGAGCAGGCTACCAACTAACAGTAACAGGCCCAAACTAGTTTCAATGGGTTGGACTGGGATAAGGAGATTTTTTGGGAGTACTATTTCAGGTCAATCTGTTTAACCCGAACTAATCCGATTTTTCATCTTTGAATATGGTCGGGTTCAGGTTGGCCTAAATGCTACTTATTCACTCCTCTAACCTAGGTCAATTTTCAGGTTATGGTAAAAAGCTTTCATCCTACATTAGAAAAAAAAAAGGAGTGGCATAGAGTTGTAATTTAGCCCATCTTCAGGCCCTTTTTTTCCAGCCTAGCCCTTTCCTTTGACCCAATAGACTTGTAACTGGAGAATTTGGTGATTTTTGGATCTTAAAGGGGTTTTCAAATTTTTCCCTAAGCTGTGAAGATTTTCTTTTGCTGTCAATGGAAATCTTAGTGAACTCTTGTGTGTGGTATAGAAGTTAGATGCAAATAATCTATGCATGCAAAGAATGAATGATGATGTTCATTGTTACCATTTGTTTATATATTGATTTTCTGCATGCATGTACTTCATATATAGTTATTGGGACATTTTCATTTAGGTTTAGATTTTTCCATTTTCAAAAGCAAACAAAATTAGCTCAAGGTGAAAACCAATTGTTAGAGAACTTGCTTCGAGCCTTGCTGCAAAAATTGGTGGTATATTTATTGGTCATGCTTTCTATTAACTGATTTAGTCTATTTCTGGTTTCCCTAATGTTATTAGCATTAGGGGTGAAAGTTTTTGGCCCAACCTGAAACCCAACCCAAAAACCGACCCTATTTTTGGGGTTAAGATTAGGTCAAAGGAATAGAAAAGTAGTATTTGAGCCAACCCAAACTCGACCCTATTCAAAGACTCAAAAGTCGAGTTGGTTCAGATTGAACCCGAAACCACCAAATTAACTTAAATATAAACCCCCTGCCCAACCCATTGCACTAATTTGGGCCTGTTAGTTGCTAGTCTGCAAGCCCAAGTGGCTAACCAGCCTAACTAAGCCAAAGTGACTAACCCTATCCTAACTAAGTCTAAGTGAGTCCTTAATAATCCTAAGAATCCTAGCAACCACGCACAACGGCACAGGCACAGCCACACAATGTCTTTAACTTGCTAGCTGCTAGCATCTATCCGTCCTGCTCCTCCGCCCATTGCTGTTTTTCCGTCCTCATACCTAGTGGCCTCCACCTCCGTTCGCACAGCCTCCTCCTCCCTCCTCCTTCCTCTCCTGTCACCATCATTGACCTCTCTCCCCCATCTTCCTTATTTGCCCATTTGATCATCGTCATCCTCTAATTGTCATCATCATCTTTCGTCGATCTCTAATTCTTCTTCTCAAAGCCACACAAGATCGTTGCCGTCACCTAGCGGTCGATCGCCCTTAGCTCTACCGTCAGGCTCCTCGTTAGCCTCTAGTTCACTGTTTGCCGTTGTTCCTCAATTCGTCATTCACCATTGTTTCTCAGTTCGCCATCATATTCCCTTGCCAACAATGGGGTGTCGGGATAAATCTGACCCTAACCCTATATTTTTTTTGTTAGGATTGGTTCAGGTTAAACCAATCAATAGGAACAAGTCGGGTTACATTTTTCATATGGAAAAGTTGCTTAAAATTTTTGGGTTCCAACCCAAACTCGACCCTAAACCCAAAATTTACAGCCCTAGTTAGCATCCTTATAGTTTGAACCTATCTTAACCTTCTCCTAGTCGTACTTTCAAGAAGTGACAATTGCTGCCTGGTTTCACTTTATTTGTGTATTTGGCTGAATTTGCATATTGAGGTAAGTCTTAAACTTGTGTTTGTTATACAGTCATTTGCAGTACAAATAATGCAAATAATATCATTAACATTTTCTTGACATAGCAGAAGTGGTAATGCACATCTAAGAGTCTTGAGTGCCAGGCAGCTAGGGATAACAATGAGGTAAATCAGTGACCCGTAGTTTAGGTTTGCTTTTGTAAATTTCGTTAAAAAAACATGAACTATTCATACTCAAGCAAGATATGAATGAAGTAAAGGCTGTTTACACAAAGGCACAAACACGTTCTCAAGCCAAAGAAAAAAAAAATGAAAGACACCCATTTTCCACATAGAAAGTCAGGTGAGGAAGAGCAACTTCGATTTCATCTAACCGTTGGCCCCTTTCCATGACCCCCAGATGTGCTCTGTTTCGTTGTGACAATTTCACAAACACAGAACATACATATCGCAAAGCCAATGAAGCAGAAAAAATTTAACCAGGCAATTGTAACAACTAACCTGCAAGAGCACTCGAACCGGGGAAACTCGTAATTTGCTGGGAAACGATGGCTGCTGGCTGCTGCTGTGCTGCCGGTTTGGGCTTGAGTGCGATAGGAGAGATGGGCGATAGCTGCGGGTTTGTTAGGAGAGATAGCTAGCTTAGCTGCGAGTGCTTCCTGCTGCTAGGATGGCCGGAAATGGTGCGATACTCCCTCAGAGCAACCAGCTGCCGGCGCCGGAGTTAGAAGGACAAGATTGAAGGTACCCGAAAAGCTTTAATATAAGAATTTCATGAGAACAAGTTCTTGGATCGAATAAAGGAACAGCAAAAGCATTAATTGAAAGTACCTGGGCTCGAATCAGACAACTGCCTTGTTAGGGATGGCCGCCGGTGCAAGATTTCTGACGAGCCCATTTACTCTCAAGATGGAGCCGCCAGCGTCGACGTCGAGAACTTGCAGAGTAACACCAGACGAAGTGGCCGAAGGCTAAAGGAGTGAAGGGGGATTAGGTAACTAGGATAGCCTGCTCTTAAATTGAGGGTAAATTAGAAATTTCATAGATTTGGTGGGCTTTATAGGCAGGTGGGGTAAATTTATCTATTATGGGTATTTCTACCTGTCACCCGCCTGTATCTGCCAAACGGTTGAAGTTTATTACCCAAGTCTGCCCTATCACATGTATTTTTACTCATTTATTTATTTATCATAGGAAATATTCGCAATTCACAAATCTCATCTTTTCTGTTGTCATCTCTACTTGCAGCTAATGTCATTATATTTTGGACATAAGTTTACTTTTTATTGATGTTTGCATAGATGCACTTATGGATATTTTCACAATGTTGTCTACTGCTTTATTTATTCTTTTTGTCGGTTCTTGCTGTTTCTTGACTTATGCATAGCTTGTAAGAAAGGTGGAGTATAGACTGGTTAGTAAATAAAATAATAAATCAGCTGAATCTTGATCCCAACTAGCTTGTGCTTGATGCATGAGTCTTGCATCTTCATTCAAAACCTAGGCTGATAAGAGAGGAATAAGGATTAGGCTTTTAGTTCGTCTCTGTTGTTTGGAGGTTTTCAAGTAAAAACATAATTAGAGTGATTGTAAGTGAATGAGATTCTGTACTCTTTAGTTCTTCTGAGCAGTAGGTGATTTTAATACTCCTGTTTTGACAGGAATTTTTTAGTTTAATAATCTTCTTTTTTTTTTTTAATGGTATTAATGGTTTTGCTCTTGGTTTTATTTTAGAAGGGTTACTTATTAGTGGTATACTTATTAATACTCTTCTTGTTTTGATTGAGACTTGCTATTCTATTCTTATGTAAGCATGGGAATTCAGAGTATTCTCATTCGAGGATGTATATGATTTCTGTCCTTGATGCTTTTATTAATGCATTCTGGTTGGTGTTTGTTAAAAAAGGACAAATAGAACAATGATTTTCCATGAGCTATCTGGTAAAAGGAAACATATTTCTGTCCTGCCATCTTATTGAACTTTGTAACCCTGCCACTGTTACTGCTGCTCCTTTAAAATGGCAGAATTTCCCATCTAGTTTAATGGTATTATTTTTATCAAAGAGTTTTTGTTTGCCTCTTCCATCAGATTGTTTTGCTAAATCGAGATCAGTAGGTTGCGTTGAATACCTCTGAGGTCAGCCTTTGACTGATGAAGAGGGAAATGCCAGTAGTTTGGAAGAAAAGGCTGCAACTTTTAACATAAAGTATCTTCCAAGCAGTAAACTTACGGGATTAGAGGTAAGTGACAGTGTGAAGCATTTGGAAATTAATCCACAATAATGATGTACTAATTGTCTCTTTTTGTTGATTTGGGTACAAAGTTGAAAGATCCAAGTTTCAGATAGCATATTCTTGTGCAATGCCTCATATTATTCGATTATCTAAAGGTGGACACCATGAACTGAGCTTTAGTTAGTCTACTTGATATTTTGACTTTGACTTAGTAGTTCATGAAATAATTCTTTTTCTTTTGTAGGCCCCGGGAAAGAATGATAAAGAATCTTCTGAAAGCATGGTAAGTGGCTAATTTACTAACAAAGTGCAATCTGTCATTTTTCCTTGGCCTCTCCTTTTTCTGTTTTGATTCTCTTTACTACTCTTAATTTATAGAACAGTAATTGGAGTGAGGGAAAACTGTTGGAGGCTTTCAGACATATTGTTGCTTTAGATGTTTGATGGTAAAAGTGATGGTAGCACCAGCAAAAAAAGAACCTTGGAACTGAAATTTCTAAGGTTAACCTTTAATTCAAATTTTGGGGCTTGATCTGAATTTCATCTTTCGACTACCCTCTTCACATCCTAGGATTAGCTCCTCGCTCTTTGGAAATCAAAAGCATTTAATTGTCACCATGTCATGTGACAA
Source organism: Aquilaria agallochum (assembly GCA_000696445.1). Taxonomy (NCBI): domain Eukaryota; kingdom Viridiplantae; phylum Streptophyta; class Magnoliopsida; order Malvales; family Thymelaeaceae; genus Aquilaria; species Aquilaria agallochum. The sequence continues at coordinate 29,553 of KK903043.1, forward strand.
TGTAAGAGACAATTTTTTTTTGGTTTAAGGATTGCCAGCACATGGTTTTTAGTAACTGTGAATTTGGTTTTTGTTCCTGCCTGTGCTTAGATCTTACCGCAGAATGAAGAAATAAAGTGTGTGCAATTTCAGAATTTTCTGAAAAACTAAGATCACGACACCTTCTATTTTAAAAATCAATGGCACCTGAAGTAAATGTGCCAGACTCTTTTAAAACTTAGTTTTCCCCTTTCCATAAGTGACATTGTTTCACTTACTTAGAATTGGAGGTTGGCAGGCCACATCATATGTATTTCTCTTTCCCTTTCTGCACCTCATGTTTGCATCTGTATCATTATTGGCTATTTCATAGCATGGATATGTTTTTAGCTATCATTTATTTTAGTTGAAAAATTTGTCATCCTGTTTGGGATTTATGTAGTAATAAATTGACCAAATATAAATTATAAGATTAGTAACCTAATGCTGGTGTTATAAAGTGCATTTTAGGTTTGCCTGTATTCTGTTTTCATACAAGCCTGCAGCAGCTGGATCATGGGATATGGTAATAGTACACTCCGTCATATGGCCAAATGATGTAGGACTCCTCTTTAGTCCCCAAATGCTGTGAACTTGGTTTTAAACAAAGTCCTCCAGTGTGCACCTGTTTCTGCTTAGAAAATGCTAATGTACCCTACATGGTAATGCTACCCTGCCCGCATTAAAAATGGCTTCCATCCACTAATTTGAAAAACGACAAGCATACCAGAAAAGATCTTGGAAGAAAAAGAAAGAAACAGATAACTTGTTTGTTTTTTATTGAGTACTGAATTTGAAGATTGCCTGAAGGGTCTTTCGAAAAAGGCCTTAGTTTTTCAAATAAGTTTAGGACAATTCCATTTTTTGGTGTCAAGTTTTATGTTTTTGTGTTAGTTTCATATTTCAAATAAAGGAAATGCAGTCTTTCTGGTAGAGTTTGAGGGGTAAACCACATTAAGAGCCATATTTTGTAAAATATTGTAATTATTTGGGAAAATGCTGAAATACTTTCAGTTGTCTTCTTTATCAGATTTTTGAAGTCTGGTACCATTTCCATAGCAGGCTTGCATAATTTTTCCACATTCAACTAGTGATCATGAGGAATCTTTCTGGAGCCAGATTAGAAGATCTGTCAAGACATGCACCAATGACTTGACAAACACTTAAAAATGGAAACTGTTATTAGGTTTATGACACTTCAGACATCTGCACCCTTAGTGGTTTTCACAGAAGCTGAGTGGCATGTAACAAATCTTAGAATCCTGCTGGCTACATGAATCTTCCATGCTTGAAAAGCTGAGGACAAAACTGAATTGGGTGAAGCAATTTTCATTGAATTGTAACCATGTATATATACACGGTAATCACCAGTACAAGATCCTACAATTAAGCCATTAGCTGACTGTAAAATATCTACATAAGGAAACTGTGTATATACAATATATTTCTTCCATAACTAAAAGGCTTGACTGATTATTTTCTTTACACTCCCCATCAAGTTGGAGAGTGGATATCCTGCACTCCCAACTTGCAAATCATAGGAATGAAAGTCTCTTTACCCAAAGCTTTAGTCAAAACGTCTGCCAGCTGATGTGTTGAACTTACAAATCTTGTAGCAATTGAACCCTCCTGAATTTTGTCCCTTATATAGTGACAATCCATTTCTATATGTTTTGTTCGCTCATGGAAGACAGGATTTGCAGTAATGTGTAGCGCTGCCTTATTGTCACAATACAACAAGGCTGGTTCATGATGCATTATGTCCAAATCTCCAAGCAAGTGTCGTAACCAAGTCAATTCACAACAAGTACCAACCATAGTGCGATATTCAGCCTCAGCAGATGAAAGTGACACGGTCTTTTGACGCTTTGATCTCCAAGAAATAAGTGATGATCCAAGAAACACACAGTAACCTGTAGTAGATCTCCTAGTAAGTGGACAACCTGCCCAATCTGAATCACAATACACCCTCAATCTGAGATCATTATTAGAGGAGAAGAAAAGACCCTGACCAAGAGCGTTCTTGAGGTAACTCACCACTCTAAGTGCCGCATCCATGTGAGCCTTTCTCGGCTGATGCATGAACCGACTTAATACATGGACTGCATAAGTGATGTCCGGCCTTGATACAATCAAGTATATTAACCTTCCAACCAGTCTCCTATATTGTCCTTGATCCTTGAGCAAGTCACTTTTATCAGATAATTTCAATCTTTTTTTCCATAGGTGTATTAATTGGGGCTGCGCCCAACAACCCTACATCCTCAATAATCTCTAATGCATACTTTCGTTGGGAAATAAAAATCCCATTTTTGGAAGTAGAAACCTCAATGCCAAGAAAGTATTTTAAGCCTCCAAGGTCTTTGATATGAAACTGGCTATGCAAGAAGTCTTTTGTTGCAGCAATACTTTGAGGTTCATTACCAGTAATCAAAATATCATCAACATAGATTAATAGAACAGTAAATGACTTGCCTTGTTTTCTGGTGAAGAGTGAATAGTCAGC
>KK903044.1:12446-39510 GCA_000696445.1 Aquilaria agallochum
GGTAATCAAGAAACCAAAGATTGGGCTATACGAGAGTGACACATTCCATGTCTCGTGCTTAGTCTTGATATCTTGGACAAAGGGACAATGGCATATATCGGTGATGATCATAAAGGTATAGTCGAATCATCGACAATCTTGTCACTTGGGTAGCAATGATGTGTTGCTAGACACCGCTCATTGCTTATGATCATAAATGTGATTTATGATCATTGCCAACGTGATAAGAGCCTATTGGGTCGCACACATAGAGCAATTTGGATCATTAGAGTGCATGGGCTAATTATTTGGGTTATGGTTTCACTTTAATTTCGTATTAATAATGGGCCCAAGAGTTGAGCCATTATTAAGCCCGAAATTAAATCCTAATTGGATTAGGGCTTTGAAACCCATTAGGCCTGGAAGTTGAGTCTCACTATAAATACAACTTTTAAGTGAGAAATTTGTAGGTCTCCTTGCCTTAGCCTCCCAAAAGGACAGTCGCACTCTTCTCTTGTAATTCCTTGGAGGACACAAGCTAGCACTGCGAGCGCAAGAGAAACGCATCTGCCGGGACGTGGTGGAAGCGTAGTGATCCCGAGAGGCTCTTGTGGATACCATAGAGAGCTTGAACACGTCAACTGTTCAGGTTTTGTGATTCGACTCTACAGTTGAGTGAGAGATCTCAACTGAAAATTAGGTATGAGAATTTTCGAACACCCGGTTTATCCCGTTTCACTTGGATCCTGGAGGGTTTCGGTTAAATTCCGCTGCATTGTTTGGCTCCCGAAACCCAACACATACATGCTATAAGGTTCAAAATATATCTCGGGCTTCCTCTCGACGAATGAAAAATGAAGTTTGAGACCTTATAACATGCCATTCGAGTATAAAACCTACATATATTAAAGAGGAAATTAAAAAAAAAATTAAATTTTCCATCCACCAGGCTAGAAGAACTAAATTGTATGTGATGAAGAAGTATGAAAGAGATGTCGCATATGAGTATTCCAGACTGGTTGATTATGTGCATGCACTTTGCACTGCAAACTCAGGTACACCGTGGAGATTCAAGTGTCATAATCAAGGGAAAGCTCAGGCATTGTATTTCATAGAATGTATATATGCTTGCCAGTTTTGAGGAAGGGGTTCATAGGAAGGTGTAGGCCCTATATTGGCCTGGATGGTTGTTTTTTAAAACGGATGTTGAAAGGGCAGCTTTTGATGCCAGTTAGAAAGAAAGCAAAGATTCAATGTTGTGGTTACTAGAAAGGTTAAAGTGTGATATTCAGACCATTGATGGGCAAGGTTGGACATTCATGTCTGACCAACAAAAGGTAAATCCCATAACAACACATTTGTCCTTTGAAAAATAAATTTAAGTTGAAGTTCCAATACTAACAAATTAAGATTTTTGTTTACAGGATTTAATGATTGCCGTAGCACATGTTTTCACCAAAGCCGAGCACAGATTATGTGCAAGGCACATTTATAGTAGCTGGAGCCCTAAATTCAAGGGTAAGGCATTAAGACATGCATTTTATGAGCGTGCAAAATCCACCAGTGAACCAAAATTTGAATGGAACCTTGAAGAACTTGAGAATTTGAAAGAAGGTGCAAGTGTAGCAGTTATGAAAATTGATCTGCATTCATGGTGTAAGGCATATCTAGCAACTCAAAGTATGATTCTGTGGATAATAACTATTGTGAGGTGTTCAACTTTATTCTTATTTGGGCTAGGAGTAAGCTTATTATATCTATGCTTGACGATATTAGAGAGTATATAATGGAAAGACAATTTAAAAAAAAAAAAGATAATGTGGTAGCAAGTGGTCAGGGAGTATGACAGGAAAATCATGTTAAAATTGCAGAAGAATTTAAACAAAAGTTTTAAATGGCAAGCTGTTAGGAATGATGACCATGGTTATAAGGTCAAAAGTCATCTTTCTAAATACTCTATACATTTGGACATAAAGTCCTGTGAGTGTAGGGCGTGGCAACTGTCAGGCATACCATGTGTTCATGATTGCAAGGTAATTAGGCAGAAGGGTGACTTGCATGTGGACTATCTAGCCAAATGGTTTAAGAAAGATATGTATCTTAAGGCATATGCACATTCAATTGGTGTTATGTCAAGTGAAGAGATGTGGGAGGATAATGATTTTGGTGTGGTTAGCCCTCTTCCCACGAGAAGTATGACTAGGAGGCCTCAAATAAATAGGAGAAAGTCCAAACATGAGCCAAGAAAGAAAAAGACCAAGCTTAGTAGAGATGGCAAAAAGATGAAATGCTCTATATGTGGTCAAATTGGACATAATAAGAAAGGATGCAAAAATCAAGGGGAAATTCATCATATGGGGTCTTAAATAACTGAAGTAAGTTGAAATGTTGCTATTTAAATTGTTTATATCATTTTTGGTTTAGATTGTGGATACTTGCACATTTACAAGAATATTTTGTTGTACTTGGTTTTGTGTGCATATTATAGGTTGGTCAACTGTTGAGAAGTTAGGTTAGGCACACTTATACATCCATAAATTCTATTTCTAGCTTTGAATGTACTTCTACAATTGATTGGGGATGAAGCAGGTAGCAAGGCAGGGGCTCAGGTCTTTTTCAAATAGGTCTGTTTGGCATAGGGGTATACATAAATGCTGTAACCGGTTGCTCAATAGTGAATGTAAGTTTTGCTAGAATTTTATGTGTTTTGTTGAGGAAATGGCCTATTCTGATTCAAATTTTTTTGGTCTCTAGCCTAAATTGCTTTCACAATATTAGTTATACGATGGGGGAATGAAGAGTAGAAAGCCTTTTTTTGTCACAGTTTTGTATATTAATGCATAGTAGCATAATCCCATGTGTTTTGGTCTTGATTGTGCAAAATTAGTTGCTGTGGAAGAGATGAGCTACTGATTATGCAAAATCATCTCAAGTCATGCAAGTTACAATATTTTGTAAAGTTTAGCTAATCATTTTGGTGTTGGAACACAATATTTTGGTGTTGGGATTGTTATATTAGTATCTTATTACAATTATGCAAGAGACATACTGATACTGTTATATGATTACTAGGAAGTAATGTGTAATGATGTAACTGATGTGGAATTTCAAGCACATGAAATGATATGACTATTAAGACTAATTAATAATCCACTGAAGCACTTTTACAGCTTGTTGAATTATGCTTTATAACATATAGAGCAACATGTTTGGTATTAGTGCATTTTTGCAGCTTCAGACCATGTGCTCCTTGTTAACGCGCCAAACACATCTCAGAAACAGGCACATTAAGTTATGAATTGTGCAAATCTCATAAAGAGACACATCTCTGCATGCTCATTCATACTCATTCATTGGGCAAATAGATAAGTACTTTAAAAAAATTGTTTTAGTAGTTAAGCACAAAAAACCAAGGTCATTACTAGGTTAACAAACATGTACATTAGAGATAGCTTTTCATAAGAACTACTGGGTCTACATTGGTACATTGCAGTTTACAAAACACACAACTTAAACCCTTTAATCATCTGACCATAAACACCCATTACTGCAATCAAACACATAATCACCATACTTACTAAAACCATTATCCCTTTACACATCCTAGACGCACTGGTAATAGCCTTTTTCAACTCAGAAATGTCATTCATAAAGGCTACACTTTCCTTCACTCGATAGTCATCAACACCATTCACCTTTGCCAATTTTCTCTTCAAAGTTGCAACCTCATTTTCAGCTTTCTTCTCCTTTTGCAGGAGCTTTGCAACCAGATTCCTTGCTCATTCGTAGAATAAGGAATTAACCCACTTCAAGAACTTGTAGCCTATCTCCTTCACCTCACCTACATCCTAAATCAATTGAACCAGAAAACGTGCTCCCAATTTCAACGACACAATAACAAAATGAGGGAAATTCATCCAATTTTCCATTACCTTCTTATACCTTCTTTTATAAAGCCACCATTTGTTCCACCTCACCTAGCTACTAATCGCCAACTTAGCCAAAGCATAACACCGTTAGTTTGTTACAATAGATAATGGACTAAATTTCATAGCTTTTACAAGTTAAGGGGCCAACATTTTAGTGAGTCCTGAGTTTTGGACCAACTCGCACAAGTTGAACAAGTTCGGGGGCTATTCTTATAGTTAGGCCTAAGAAGTAATGCTAAATTGTAAACAAATTTAGGTCTGTTGTCTTATTTGGGCCTAATTTAAAACCAAACCCAACATGGAAGGAACAACAATTGAAAGACCCGAACCACTCTTCATAGCAACCTTAATTTAGACAAGATGTTTCTTGTCTACCTTCACCTTCGCCCACCATCGTGTATAATGGTTCGAAATTGTAACTGATTCACCAAATGCTTCACAACTCTTGATGATAGCACCTTTGACACCGTCCTTCTTTCTCGCAACCAAAGCCCATTTCACAATACCTCCATCAGCCACCTTTATGATGGCTGAGTGAAAACCTTCTTCAATCAGGAAATTGTTAACATTTTTGCCCTAATCTCGTAGTTTTGGTCAATGGATGTCTATTTTCTGCACTCCCATCATAACTTTGAAACCCTAGCCTATAGATCATTAAACCGAGGGCCTCCTAGCCTGATACTAATGAAGTTAGTGGGCCTTTCGCCACCTTCATGCACGAGGCCGAATAAAACAGAAGATCTTAAGACTCCCACTGCTAGCCAGCGTAAATGGTTAATGTAAAGCTGGATTTATGATAGTCTTGATTTTCTATGCTTAGTATGAGGATTTTTTTTTGTATTAGTTAGTGACATTGCTCAGTTGTTTTTTTTTTCTAGGTTATTCATTTAAAGTTCATACAATCTTTTTCATTGCTCTTTGTATATGTTTAATCCATTAATCCATTTTTACTTTTATTTTTCCATGGAGATTGTCTAAGTGCTTCTTACTGGAAGTTATATAGGAATGGTGAGTAAGGGAAATCCTCCTTTTTAAAAATATGATGAGTTATAGTGCCATTGGAAACCCATGACATTTTGTTTGACTATTCGAATTAATTGAAGGAAATCATAATAAATTTTTACATGTTTTGATTAAGTGCATATCCTTGCTCGCCATTTCTTTTGATGTGGTTGTCCCCAAATCTCTCATTGTCTATGCTATCAGTTTTTCACTAAATAAATAAGTCAGTCAAAAATCATTAATAGAGTTGTGGAAGATAACTTAAATGGAAACAATAAACATTTTTCAAAGCCTAAATCCATTTTCGGCCTTCAAACTCGCTAGACCCGAACACTTAACCCCTCCAACTTGAACTCGGTTGAACTTGCCCTTTTAACTTGCAAACTCAGGATACTTTAGCCCTTTTGACTACATATGCATAACATGTGAGGTATTTGCTCTTAACGCTACTTGCACTTAACAATTCCGCTATACCAGTGCCGATCTTAAACCCTACTCTGATGGCTTCTCCAAATTCACGTTGTTCTTAAACCCTACCCTCTATCCACCACAACCCCAATGGCTTCTTCTACTCTACCTCGCTTTCAGCTCTTAATTCGATTCATAAACTTGATTCCGACCCTGAAATCGATTTGCTTTGACATATTCGATCCTTGCTTTCACCATAATGATTGTCCCCTAGATTTGGGTTTTACCTTGAGTGAAGAGGAAGATGTTGCCTCAGGATTTGATTGCCAGTTTCAGTTCCAAAAAAAATTTGGGCTGCATAATTTGCATCCGGAGTTCGCGTTGAATTAGATTCCCACTCCGAAGATTTCATTCACGACATGGATTTTTTATCGGGTGATGCTAGGAGCGAAGAAGGTTGTTTAGTTTTGGGCCATGTTGATTTCAACCTTAGCCTAGTAGGAATGAAGTTAGGGAGGTTGTGATGCGGCCTATAGGATTGTTGCGCCACCATTGGTGAAGCCATGCAAGAGCTTTTTCCAGTGATGTTTCTAATCAAAGAATAGGTGGAGTCTTCAGGCTAAGGCAGCATTCACGGCTGTGAAGTTATGACAATAAATGTCATTTGCTTTAAGCTATGACATGATAAGCACACGATGCTATAAAGGGAAAATTATCTAATTTTAACAAGTTTAGGGGATGAGTTAGATCGAGCCATAGTTTAGGTGTCCTGATTGTATGAACCAAATCTTAACACATTATTTTTCTTTTTTTTTTAATTGAGCACATCTATGTGTTGGGCATAGCTATCTAAGCATGCTCATTTGCTAAGGTTTATTCACTAAGGACATCTTTTGAGCCTATGGTAATGCGTATTATTTAAGGAAAATGTAATGTGGTTCTTTTAGCTATAGATGTTAGATTAAATTTCAAAAAAAGGTATATATTTTTCAAAGTCTTAAAAAATATTTAAAAGCAGCATGTTAACTGAATAAACAGAACTAAAAGAATAATGTCTTGACAACAATGAAAATGGAAAAACCAACTCCAAAACAAACATCCTAGGTACACGAAGGAACTTATAGTAGATTTCACACATTCTCATATATTAACAAATATAGTAATCCTTAAATGGAATGTAGGTTTTCTTAACATAGAAAACAGTAATTAAGGCATGAAGTTTATAAAATTGTTATATAGAATATGGTCATTGCTGAGATTATTTAGCAGACATTATTGCATACCTATTTGTATCTTCTCATATGTTTCTTTATGATAATTATAAAAAAAAAATCTTTACATGTCTCAATATAGGAATAAAGAAGGTCTTAGGCAACAACTTATTGGCTTTCAACCCAAGACACCTCAAACATTATATGTTACCTAGTAAGATCTATTCCTCAAAGACCATGTTCTGCCATAGAAAATATCTACTAAAAATTGTTAGCATTATATTTCATCATTTTAACATAAAAACATATACATTTTCCTATATGTACCACCCATCTCAAATAAGTCTTCCTTGTTATTTTTATTTTGAAAATTTACGGATGTTCTGCCATAAAAAATATATTAGATATTCTTCTAGAATGTTACTCATTACTAGATAGTATAATTAGAACCTTATGACATGTTTTAATGGTATTAGAAATATATTTTAAAATGCAATTAATTCAAAAAATGTGATAATTAAAGACACAAATAATTTAAAATCTTTAATTTAATTAATTCTAGTATGAGTTTGAATACCAAATGAACCACGTATTTATGAACTTCATATAATGGCGAAATTGATACACTAAAGAGAGGATATATAAGTATTAGTTGTTATTCAGAGGGGTTGACTAAATGACTTTTAGTGTTTCTTTGGTACTTTAATTCTTGATAGGTAAACTAATGCAAAGTGATTTAATTCAAACTTCATTAAAGTTGAATACTGAAGTTCAAAAGAAAAAACAATAGTGGCTTAGATGAAAATGTGCTTAAACTTTGGCGTCCAATTTTGTATTTTGCCAGTTTATCTAATTGCAACATGGGCACGTCACATGAGACAATGCTTGGTTGACAAAATCACCCCATCTAAGTAAATAAGTCTGAAACCACCCTAATCTAGAAAATAAGATTTACAGCTACAGTACACCTCCTGGGGTAAGTCAATTGCCAACAGGCAAAACATACCATATTTTGAGAAATAAGATCACAGTAGTTATATGGGAATAAATATCTAAGCGCACACCTGGTAGGGAAAAAGCTAAATGATCCCACTTTCTCTTTCCCTTCCTTGTCCGACACCGCGTCGTTTACAGGGAAAGGTCGTTAGTTGTTTTGACCACAGGCCGTTGCTTTGATTTCTCCATAGTACAAAAGAATGAAAACGCTAATTACAATTAGTTCCTTACTTTTTGGTAAAATTATAAGTTTACCCCTTTTGTTTCAAGAATCTGCACTTTTCCCTCTAGGCCAAGAAAAAATGTTTCATATTTAGATAAATAAAAATTTATATTTTAAACTTTTAAAATTTTTTCGCACTGTTATTAAAAAACTGAATTTATTGGGAAGCATGAATTTAATACTTTAAACTAAAATTTGGAAAGTTAACAGATACTATTGTAAAAAGTATCACAGATAGGGCTAAAATGTAGATTTTTGAAACAAGTGTGGGCAAACTATGACTTTATTCAAACATCAGGGGGCAACTTATGCTTCTTCCAAAATGAAGCATTTCAGTGGATTTGACTAAGGTGTTTATTTTAATATAATTTTACATATTAATTAATTGGAACACAACAGTTTAAGATGTTGGAAACGAATTTTAATTGTTTTTTAGTGTATAGTTTTATAATTTTTCTTATTGTCTAGGAAAAGCTGAAAAATTATTTAAAACATAAAGTATGTCTTTAAAAAATTATTCAAATGATAGCTAGGAGGATACAGTGCTCTAAATTACATAATTTTTCTATTTTAGGTTGTTGCTTTTGTTCTAGCGCTCTCACTCTTAACTGCTACTCTCACTCTAATATTTACAACAATTTTACTTATTTAAAATTTAAAAAGCAGCACTTTCTTGCTTTCAACTCCTTTTTTTTTTAGATACTTTGTGTAACTTAGATGGTAATATTTTTTCAAATAGTAAAAAAATTACACAAAAATAAAAAATCATTTTTTTAAAAAAGTGCATGAATGAATCCTAAAAGTTAAGCGAAAGAAGCAGTAAGAACACTTTTAGTACTCCTTGTGGTATGCCTTGAGATGTAAAATCTTGTAAAGTAAACATTTTGTAGAACACTGTTGTGTTGTTGGAAAAGCCAGGATTGAAAACGTTTGTAGGAAAACAAATCCGAGCTTTCGCACAAGTTAGCAGACCTTTTTAAAAACGTGTGGACGGTGCAAAGATTTTAATAACCAGTCTCTTGTTTCTCATTCTACGCTCTATTTAGAAGCTAGATCTGCCTCTGTATATATAACACACCACGTTCACCAACCTCAAGTTCCTGTCTCCTCGAAGAACAAAAAAGAAAACCCTTCAGGATCCTCAAGTCCCCCCAATAAAATTGTAGAACTTAGGCAGATAAAAGAGAGAGAGAGAGAGTGGAAATGGCACTTGCAAAAGAAAGTATGAGCTTCTTAGTCATGGACAGATCATCGTTTCTGCCATATTCCTCCAATTTAATGGAAAGTTTGAATACGAAGAAGGCGTTCGTGGTATCCCCTGGTTTGGGACAGAGGAAGGTGGTTTTGCGGCGGGCGACGAGGAGGAGCCTCGTGAACGCTACAAGCAGAGATTTGGTGATGAAGGAGGCAGCGCCGGCGACGGAGAAGGAAAAGCCGGTGAGTTTCAAGGTGAGGGCAGCGGTGACGGTGAGAAAGAAGAACAAGGAGGATCTCAAGGAGACGCTCGTGAAGCATTTGGATAACTGGTCCGACAAGATGGGGAGGAATGTCGTGTTGGAGCTCATCAGCACCCAAATTGATCCCAGTGAGTGGACTTATTAATAATCTAATTTGGGTTAATGTTTGAGTCGTTAATTTTGCTTTTCAGAAAATTATTCTGTGTACTATGAATCTATCCCAGAAACTAAGGGTCCGAAGAAGAGCAGGGAGGCTGTGCTGAGGGATTGGTCGGAGAAATCCAAGGTCAAGGCAGAGAGGGTTCATTATACAGCAGAGTTTGTGGTTGACTCCGATTTTGGCCTCCCAGGGGCAATCACTGTGGCCAACAGGCACCAGAAGGAGTTCTTCTTGGAGAGCATCACGGTGGAGGGTTTTACCGCTGGTCCTGTCCATTTCCCCTGCAACTCTTGGGTTCAATCCACCAAGGATCATCCTGGAAAGAGGATATTCTTTTCTAACCAGGTACCAAATCTCTATTTTTTTTAAAGAAAATTGTGTGCAGCGTTTTATGTTTTGGTCAAAGAATAAATTTTTGGTAGTTAATTTAATGCTTTTGTCAGTAGATTGACAAATAATAATTGTTGAAACTTCAAAAGCTTGCTGTGCTTTGAATTCTTCTCAAGAATATGGAAACAAGGTATTGAATTCGACCCAATTCAGGATTGACACGTCATATTCAAACTCAAGAAGATCCTAATTACTTCGTAACTGCAATTTTCATGCGGTGGCATCGCCCCCAGAAAGGAAACACCAGTGCTCTACTTTCATTTCTCCTGAAGACGTTTCTTCATTTCTTGTAAATATATGATTTATACCCCTTTGTTTCGTAAATGGTGATATTTTAAATTTATTTGACTAAAATTTAATTTAAATATATTCATATTAATTTATATTATAACAATTTTTTTAAAATTATATTTATAAACTAGAATTTTAATGTACCATTTTTATATAAAAAAATTTATATTTTCATAAAAAATTTTAAAAATAAAAAAATTATAAATTACTTGTTGTAAATAATAAATGAGACAAGTTTTACTAGACAATAGAGCATTTGTTAAATGTCTAGAGAATTTATTTGGTTTTGCTTCCTTCAAGGCTTCAACTGCAAATTTAATAATTTTTGAAATTAATATTATATATTGTTGTGGTTGGAGCAGCCATATTTACCGAGCGAGACCCCGGAAGGTCTAAGAGCACTAAGAGAAAAGGAGCTGAAAAATCTGAGGGGAGACGGAGGAGGGGTGAGAAAATTATCAGACCGAATTTACGACTTCGATGTCTACAATGATTTAGGAAATCCGGACAGGGGGGCCGACTTTGTTAGGCCGACACTTGGAGGTCACAACATTCCGTATCCAAGACGGTGTCGTACTGGGCGACCGCCTACCGATACAGGTAACCATCTCCGTCACCATTTCCGTCAAGAAATCAACATCTACTTTTTCTTTAGGAATTTTATGAATTTTCCTTTCGGAAATTAAACATGTGGCCGTCTATTTACCTGCAGCCAGTAGGGACTGGGTCCCCAGCCCCACGTTAGTGCTTTCTATTTTCTCGTTGCCAGCCAATAGGCCAGATTTTGGTTTCTGAAAAGTAAAAGGAATTTGCCATATCCTTTAGCCATTAATAGGGCAAAGGCATCACACTTTTTTATAAAAAAAAAATGTTTAAATTTTATAAAAAATTTTTTAAAAATATTTTTCTGACTTTTTAGGTGTAAAATTTCACTAACTGTATAATTTAGACAAGTAATCGTTATATATAAAGATATTTTCAAGTTATTTATAATTCGAAATGAANGGTAACCATCTCCGTCACCATTTCCGTCAAGAAATCAACATCTACTTTTTCTTTAGGAATTTTATGAATTTTCCTTTCGGAAATTAAACATGTGTAGATGGGACATCAATTGTGGCCGTCTATTTACCTGCAGCCAGTAGGGACTGGGTCCCCAGCCCCACGTTAGTGCTTTCTATTTTCTCGTTCCCAGCCAATAGGCCAGATTTTGGTTTCTGAAAAGTAAAAGGAATTTGCCATATCCTTTAGCCATCAATAGGGCAAAGGCATCACACTTTTTTATAAAAAAAAATGTTTAAATTTTATAAAAAATTTTTAAAAAATATTTTTCTGACTTCTTAGGTGTAAAATTTCACTAACTGTATAATTTAGACAAGTAATCGTTATATATAAAGATATTTTCAAGTTATTTATAATTCGAAATGAACTTACATAAACCGTGAAAGGCTTCCTCCTAGTATTGAAAGGGAAAACAAAAACTTCAACCTATTTCAAACTTTTTTCATATTTCATCGTATTTGATATTTTTAGGGATTTTTTCCTCGTCTTTTTTTCTTTTTCATTTTAACGATAATAAATTCATACTTGGAAATGCGGATCATCTTAATAGTAAAAAAAGTTAGAAATAAATTTCTTGGAAGCGCTACTAGGCTCTCCTTAAGTCCTTATGGGCCTATTTTTTATGAATCCACCATATCCAATCCACCTTAATTATTAAGTGTATTGAAAAAGAAAACGTTAAATGCCAATATTAATTTTTGACCAGATATGAAAGCGGAGAGCCGGGTGGAGAAGCCATCGCCGATATACGTGCCGAGGGACGAACAGTTCGAGGAGTCGAAGATGAAGGCGTTCACGACGGGGAGGCTGAAGGCGGTGCTGCACAACCTGCTGCCGCAGCTCAAGGCCAGCATCTCCGCCTACAACCACGACTTCAACTCCTTCTCCGACATCGACAGCCTCTACCAGGAAGGCCTCCTCCTTAAACTGGGCCTGCAGGACGCCGACGTCCTCAACAAGCTCCCCCTCCCTAAACTCTTCACCAAGCTCCAACAGTCCAGCGAGGCCCTCCTCAAGTATGACACCCCCAAGATTGTTTCCAGTAAGTTCTTATATAACTCCTAATTAAATTATCAACTCCGCCGGTCCATCTAGCTACTTTAATGTTCTTTAATTAACGATTTTTATATCTCACTTGTCTGGGAGGTTGTGGGGACTAGTGACACTTCTTTTGTATATGCCTGGCCATTCTCTATGCACTACTTTTTTTGTTTTCTTTTTCTATAGAATTACACATGAAAAACATTACACATCCCATATGTTGAAGTATACAATCATTACAACATTCCAAACTTAAGTGGGTCAGTAACAAAACATTTTGTTCGTAAGTGATAAAAACTTTTCTTTGTCATTCCAAAGAGTGGATATTGACATCGACAATCACATTTTTTTCGCGTGCGAAAGGTGCTTTAAATTATCCTAGCATCTTTTTATTTGATATAAAAAAAGCCAAAAAGATTCTGATGCAATAATATCCACCTGATTGGCAGAGGATAGATTCGCGTGGTTGCGAGATGACGAATTTGCCAGGCAAGCCATAGCCGGCGTCAACCCAGTCAACATCGAGAGGCTCAGGAGTTTTCCTCCTCGGAGCAACCTCGATCCACAGATCTATGGCCCACAGGAATCCGCTCTCCGAGAGCACCACATCATTGGCCACCTCAATGGCATGACCGTACAACAGGTAACAGAAATACTAGTTTACCACTTACTAATAAAAAATTTTTCAACAACATATTTAAAAAATATAAATCTTTTGCTTATCATTTATATATAAAATTTTTTCATATATATACTAAATTGTTGAAAATAGAAAATTATATATTAATTATTGTGAACAATGAATATTATAAGGGATTTGGATCATGAGAGTATTTGTGTTTGAAAATTAAAAAATAAATTTTAGAATGAATTTACGGTAACAAGAGGAGGGAAAATTAAAATTTTGAAAAAGTACATTTTACAATGACTAAAAAAATAAATATTGTATAATGTGTATTCCGTTTTTTTCATTCAATTTTTTTAATTTGCAGGCACTGGAGGAAAATAAGTTGTACATGGTGGATTATCATGACATCTACCTGCCATTCCTTGAGCGGATTAACGCACTTGACGGCCGAAAAGCGTATGCAACCCGGACATTGTTTTTCCTGTCTCCTGTGGGGACTCTGAAGCCGATAGCCATAGAGCTCAGCCTGCCACCAAGCGGACCGGAGTCCCGCTCCAAGCGTGTGGTGACGCCGCCTGTGGACGCTACCAGCAACTGGGTTTGGCAGCTGGCTAAGGCCCACGTCTGCTCCAACGACGCCGCCGTGCACCAACTAGTGAATCATTGGTTACGGACACACGCGTCCCTGGAGCCCTTCATACTGGCTGCTCATAGGCAGCTTAGTGCCATGCACCCTATATTCAAGCTGTTGGACCCCCACATGCGTTATACTTTGGAGATCAACGCCTTGGCTCGACAGAGCTTGATCAATGCCGATGGCGTCATCGAATCTTGCTTCACCCCCGGCCGCTACTGCATGGAGATTAGTGCCTCCGCTTACCCGAGCTGGCGTTTCGACATGGAAGCTCTCCCGGCCGATCTCATCCGCAGGTACATGTCTCTCTCATCTTTTTGTTTGGTGAAAACTAGCATTACTATATGGAGATCAATCTTTAAACCAAGATACGTGAACAATCTTGATTTGTTCCCCTTGTTACGCGCAGGGGAATAGCTGCACCTGACCCAACGCAACCCCATGGCTTGAAGCTCCTGATAGAGGACTACCCGTACGCGACAGATGGGCTCCTCATCTGGACGGCTATTGAGAACTGGGTTCGAAACTATGTGAACCACTACTATCCTGACTCCGCCATGATTTGCGAGGACAAAGAGCTACAAGCGTGGTACTACGAGTCCGTCAATGCGGGCCACGCCGATCTTCGTGACGCGGATTGGTGGCCCTCGCTGGACAATGCCAGCAATCTCATCTCGGTCCTCACCACCATTATCTGGCTCGCCTCCGCACAGCACGCAGCTCTTAATTTCGGACAGTACCCTTATGGAGGCTATGTACCCAATCATCCACCACTAATGCGTAGGTTAATCCCGGAAGAGAGCGACCTCGAGTACATCAATTTCTTAGCCGACCCACAGAAATATTTCCTCTCCGCACTGCCTAGCTTATTGCAAGCAACCAAATTTATGGCGGTGGTGGACACGTTGTCAACCCATTCCCCAGATGAGGAGTACTTGGGAGAGCGACAACAACCATCGATTTGGTCAGGTGACGCTCAGATTGTTGAGGCATTTTATGACTTCTCTGCAGAGATGAGACAGGTGGAGAAGGAGATCGAGAAACGAAACAGTGACCCTAGCCTCCGCAACCGGTGTGGTGCCGGTGTATTAGCATATGAGCTTATGGCACCAACGTCCGAACCAGGGGTAACTTGTAGAGGTGTGCCTAATAGTGTTTCGATATGAGCTATATTTGACTTAGCTCCAATACATTTGTTTTGCTTCTTCATGCAACATACCCATAAATTTAATGACGTCTTTAGGCTTACTCAGGTTAGGCAAATTTTATGGTCATGTTTGCAACCTTGCATATGTATTATGCACGTAATATCAATTTTCATGTAGATTGTAGGGCTTACCATCCATATGCCGGGTGGTAGTGTTAGCATATGGAAAACCAGGTCTTCCAAAATCCCTTATATAATGTAAGTACTTCGTAAACAAAATTGAATCTGCCTTCCAAAATCCCCTATATAATGTAAGTACTTTGTAAACAAACTTGAATCCAAAATTATTAAGTGACAAGCCCAAGACATTCAAAGATGTCCAAGCCTATAATCAAAGATAAGATTAGAAGTCCCATGTACCCAGGGGAAGATTCGTTAATGCTTAAATTAGTAGGGTTTCTGAGAGGGAAGAAACCTTATTCAGAGATTTGGCAGGAGGTAGAATGTACCTAGTCTCCTCTAGTAGGAAGCATCTAATAGGATCTTCCTCCTGGTGATTGAGAGAGGAATGTTCCCCTATCTTGTGATTTTGAGGATCATTTGCTACCATGGATCATACTCCCAATGGTCAACCTGTTAGGCGACCAGCCAGTGGGCCTCTCATCTAAGGCCTATATTCCTACTTCTAGTGGGTCGAACCATGTGATGGGCTAGAGCCATTTAGGTATCAATAGGCCCTCCCTTAGAGTGAAAATTGTGACGGCCCTTCGTAGGCCCACTTAGGAAACCTATGGAAACGTGTCCCATGTTAGTCACAACTGGCCAATTGATTAGAAATATACAAGTTAAAACCTTCATGGTTCTATTTAATTAACCTACCATGCAACCATGCATGAGTAATGCTTTGACTTGAACAATAAAACAAGAAATAAAACACAAAGCCTTGCCTAGGTTTTTCATTAAAAACCAAGCATTAAATCTATCAAAGCACACCGATTAAATGTGTAATTAACTATACATAATCAATTATGCGCAAGCATCCATATGAAAAAGACTATGCTCATACCTCAAAGCAACTCTAGAGTTTAACTACTCAACCATGTACATTGTTGGCAACTAGCATACAAAACTTTACACCAAAGTTAAATTACTAAGATCCATAACTGAGCTCCCACCTTAGATTAATCTCCAGATGGCAAGCCCCATAAGTGCTCATTTGTGCTTAACTAGCCTTTTTCAGTTAAATAAACAACTATAATTAGTACCATAACTTATCCAACAAGTAAACCACAAAACAAGAATCCTAAGGATTCAAATAAGTGAAATACCTACTCATGAGCCTAGCTCAACAACTCTCAATGGCTGTTGGCATTACAGATACGACATCTACATAACAAGCACTGAGGGAAGTAAGAATCTATGATTCTCAGTAAGGGACCATAAACTTGCAAGAAAAATACAAAAGTTACACATATATATCATATGTAATCTACTGTGAACTCAAAACAATGTAAGGCTAAGATCAATGCACACTAGTTTTAGTCCCTTGGGATTTGTCTTCTACCTAGTCCTCATATAGAATGTTGCCTCGTGCCTTGGGAGTTCTAACCCTTAACTCACTCCTAGCAAGTCTTGGCTTGCCAACCTAGTGAGCTTAGCTCACCATCCAGCCTTCCTTTGATTGTTGAATAGGTGAACATCACAAAGGCACCTCACTCATTCTAAGGAATTCATTAGGTGTAATAAGCCTCCACATACTGCCTCAAGCTATTAACCTTGCCTAAGTCACTTTTGTACTAGGCTTTCACCTTTAATTCTTACCAAGAGTGCACTAGCTTCTCACTTGTGCCTTAAGTAAACTTGTCTAGGGTACAAGTGTACTAAACCTTCACTCATGGTGCTTACGTATCCACCATTACTTGGTTCACCCTACTAGGTTAGCAATTATCGTGATTGGACTCATACTATCTAGGTTCCACGGGACCGTCCTAGGTGCATTATGGTTCCCACATCGGGACCTCGAATCCAAAGGTCCGACTAGGATCTCGATAGTACTAAACCCACACTTGACCTAATGGTGTGCTATTATGGTCATTTGTATTAGCTTCTTCCATGGGTATGCTTGTAACCCACAAAACTTGATGAAACTCCTAACTTATAGAAGAGTTCCAGGAATCTCGGGGCACCACAGGGAATCCTCCACCCTTAAGAAACCTAGGCAGCCCTCCCCTAGCCCTCCCTTTACCCCTCTATTCATGAAAAAGACTTATTTTTGGCCCCTGTGCCTAAGGCCGTGGCTCCCACTTTCTAGGGCCATAGCCTTGGCATCTCGGCTACTGCAAGCAACTCTAGGCCACTCCTCTTAATTCCCAGGGTCCTACACTCGAAAATGACGCCCTAAGCATTTTTGGAGGCCTCCAAACATCTCCAAACCTAGTAGGCCCACCTTCCACTTGCATATACTTGCAAAACAACATTTCTACACCATAATGCATTATTCTTCTTAAGCTTATGATGCTCCATAACACCACACTAAGCTTGAATTTAACATTAGTCCACCATGATCAATACTAAACACCAATCAATGTTATTCACCAAATTACTTGATTCAAACAAGCAAACATACTATGAATAGCATCAATTACATGAATACAATAAATCCATTACCTTAATTCAACTTGAATCAAGACAATCAAGCAATCACAAGCCACACATTCTAAGCTTAAGATTTCACTAAGGATTTTCCTAGGTTACAAAGCAACATAAGGCATATGGCACCAAGTTAACGCTAATCCAAAAAAAACCATGCTAAAAACAACTCAAGAAACAAGTAAAATCAAGGATCAAAATCATACTTCATGCCCAAACCTTGCCCAAGCTAGAAAACAACTCCAAGAGCTCCAATTGTGCAAAATAACCACCTAGAGACCTTTTCCTTTTTTGGGTACCAAGAAAACCCCCTAATTTCACCAAGCAAACTTTATTTTGAAGAGATTTGAGCATGAGATGAAAAAGGTGTGAGAAAGCTACGAAAAGGAGAAGGAAGAGAGTAGTTTGGTGTTCTCGACTTTGACTGAAATACGAGATTAGCATGATAGGTTTGTTGGGAGGCTTACTTTGGATTTGTAAGGAGCTCAAAGACAAGAAGAATAAGGGCTAGGGGGATCCCTGGAGTGTGTCCAAGGAGGGATCCTTCGACTCTCAAGTCAGGCCAAGAATGTAAGAAGGGGTATTTCGGGGAATAGGAAAGAATGATTTACCTAAGGTATGTGAAGTTTACTGTTTATATAGGGTCTAGAATGTGAGAGTATGGAGGCAATTCCTTGGATTAGTTGACCATGTGTTTGGCTTGGATGTAAGGTTAGAGGTTTGTTTATCCCAGGTAACATCTGGATCTAGCTGTTTCGATAGGCATAGGGAAGGTGACTCGCATGCTCTCTATGGTACAGCTATAACGACCTTGTCAAAGGCTTGTAGTGGAACTTGGAGCCTACTAGCTGATGTGCCTTTCTGTCCAGAAGAGCTTATATCAATTAATAGGAAACTCTTCAAGTTTTGGCCTTCCCCAAGATGCTTTCTTATGTTACCACCTTTTCAAAAGGGAAAATTATAGTATAAGGACTACATGGGCCTTAATGTTTAAATGCTTAATTTTCACCATAGTGTACAAATCATGAAAGGTAATGTATATAAAACACACTCCCTAAAGAGACACACGCAACGGTACCTTGGTTCTTAAGAAAGCCTTAATCTATTTGCTTGTTTGCAAGTAAACCGTATGAAGTAGATGGACTAAATGGTAAGTTTTCAAAGGTTGGGTACTCAATTGCAAAAATTTAAAAGATGATTTATGGTGTGAATTGGATGGTATCTAGTAAAGGTTGGGGGCTAGATTGCAAAAAGTTGGCAAAGATTAGCATTTAATGCTTTTGGTTGCTTAAGGACCCAAGTGTCCTTAACTTTTATTAAGGTCATAATCACCATTAACTAAGGTAATGGGAAGTCAAAACTTGTCATTTTCCCATCCCAAATGGCTGGCCAAAATGTTGTCCAAGTGTAGCTTGAAGTTTGCAAAACCATTACTAAAGACAAAGAAAGAAATAAAGCTAGAACAAAAAAAGGCATTTTCTCCCATTTTCGACCTCCAACCGTTAGCTTCATCTCCTTGAGCTCCTCCACCATCCACCATAACCACCTTACTACAAACAATCAAGAGAAAGCAAGAGAAAACAACCGAAGCATCAAGGAAGACCATAAACCCTAGTTTTCGGGTTTACTTAACGTTTATCGGATTTCCAGCAAAAGGTAAGCATTTTGTCTCGGTTTCATGGTTGTTTATCATTCAATACTAATGTCCAAACATCCATGAAGGTAAGACCCTAAGCTTGGAAGAGATCCAAGAGCTTGATGAACCAAGTTTATGTTTAGGGGGAAATTGCACCTAGGTTTCGGCCCTATAGCTTTGGTGCTCTGTTATGGCAATGATATTTAGGGTTTTTAGAGCCTAAGTTAGTACTAAATAAGATTAATTAACCTACTTAGACCAAGCACTAGCTTGAGGAGGGCTGCCATAGTGTTAATTCATTGTTTATTTGATGAATTATGAACTAACCCTAATGTGTTTATTGCTGCCAGCATTACATTTGTTTGTTGCTATGTTGTTTATGCATTTCAATGGATGTGCTTGTGTATTTGTATTGTATTTTTATGTTTTAGTTTATTTGAGGGTATATGTATGGAGTTTGAAGATTTTATTGATAAGCATTTACTAAGTTTCATTTAAGAAACTTACCCCATTTCTGATCATTTTAGGAACCCCTGAAAGGAATCACTCAAACTAATAGTAGAAATTTGTTTTTTTATCTGAAATTTCAGTTATACAAGCTTACATATGTATAAAATTTAACTGGAAATTTTCATTATTTTTGGAGCACAATAACTATTTTTAGCAATGGTACTTTTTTTCCTACACAGCAGGTGACTACTTGAGGTTTGGGAGTGCACTTTGTGTCAAAGTTCTTCATAACATTTAGTGCTTGAGCTTGATTTTGTGAATACTGTCAAGTTCTGTCGATAGTGTGACTTATGGACTGTTTGTTGAGAATTTGATTTGAGGTATATGGAATGATCTTAAAATCAAGGGAATGGTTTCCCCATATATCTAAGACATATATGGAACTGCCTATATTGGTCTTTTGCTTGGAAATGAAGAGTATGAATTTTGAAATTTTGTATGGGCATAATGGTCATTATGTGTTCAAATTTAGTACCTTGAACTCCAGTAGCCATATCTCTCTTTATGAATATATTTTTGTTATAAAATTTTTACC
This sequence comes from Aquilaria agallochum, assembly GCA_000696445.1. NCBI lineage: Eukaryota > Viridiplantae > Streptophyta > Magnoliopsida > Malvales > Thymelaeaceae > Aquilaria > Aquilaria agallochum. The sequence continues at coordinate 32,335 of KK903044.1, forward strand.
ACACTTAGAAAACTTCAAGATGAAGAATTTGGCTTTTGAATCACTGCATTTGGTGCCATGTAGCCAAAGTTATAGCCTATCAAAGTTGGCTATTTATTATTCATTTGGTCATGGTGTTCTAATGTCTAGTAAAATTCAAATTTGATTTCTAGATGGAGTTTTCACTTCAAATCTATTTCCCTGCATCTATTTAAGTACAATGAAGGGTTTGACACCATAAAAACATAAGGGGACATGGATGAAAAATGAAATAGGATGGGTTTGACCCTTAAATCACTTAAAATGGGCACCAATAACACCAAGTGTTCATATGATTGTATATATACTTGGGGATTTTACTCAAATTCCATGTTGGCCAAGAATATAGAATTTGACAGTCATCATTACTTCTAGATGAAATTGTATGTGAGTATGTGTGTGATGGTTGGACCAATATACATATATTGGTGTTCTGCTTTCCCTATAGAACATGAACAACTCCTGGGACTTGACAGACTAAATATGGTTACTGTATTTGAGTACTTAGAGTGGTAACATCTCATCTAACTGAGGCATTTTTTGGTTAGTTGAGGTATGATTGCGGCATCTGACGAGCCTTTTCGGGGCCAAATTTGGCTTACTTCTGTGATGGGCTCCCAAGGGCTATGGCCTTTTGGCCATCACACACCCCTCTCAAAGGTTGATGGTCGACAGATGCATTAGCTAGAAGGTCTTTTGCTCATTGAATGGTCTTACTACTTTGGTTTCAATGTTGGATCCTCTTCGTCCCCATATTTGTGAGATTTGAGCTTCTCTGAAATGATCATTATGTCAAATTAGCATGTTAAGGCTATGAGATGTTTCATCTTCCTGAAGTGTATGTTATGTCTTTTCATCTACTTGAAATGGCATTACTTTGATTGCCTCTTTGTCATATCCTCATGATGCGAACGTGACCTCAAACCGAGTCTTGAGTACACGTATCAGCTAATGATTGGTGTCTCCCTGTCGTGCATGCTTCTTCACTTCAGAAGGATATTTTGGCCATTTAACATAGTGCCCTTAATGTGTCTCTCAAGTTTCACACTTCGATTATATATATACCCCCCTTTTGGAGAGTTCATCATTGATAGCTGAAGGGTTATCTCCCACATGACCTTCTCATTGGCGGACCTATCTCCACCCTCAGAAAGATACACAACCAACCTTGGGAGAATTCTTTACACTACCCTCAAAACTATATATGATGTAGTAACCGAAATGACGTAGCTGTTAGGNCTCCCGTTACATAGGAGGGACAAATCCCATCTTGATCATACAAATCCCTCCGCATGATATGTGACATACCCAATGACCTCCTTCAAGTTCACTCAGTTACGAGCAACAAAGGAAAGTATCAAAGTATGTGACTCACATGTAGGGAACCTTGATGATCTTAGGTCGAAGGACTACATATACCATGATCACTATGAGAATCACTTATGACACTCATATAACGATCCATGTAGTGTTCTCATGGTGGGTCGGTCCAGTACACAAGTTCTCCAACTTGTACCCATATGTAGACTACATATCTCATATTAGTCTCCACATATGCTAGTCGTTATGTATTATTGCAACCCACCCACAATAATACTAGACTAGGGACGTTTAAGAATATCATTATTCTAGGGTTAAGATTATGTTTGTTAAGTTACGCAGAAACAAAACAACAAACATAATTGATGGATTAATGCCTTAATAAAATATCATGACTCAATGTGCAAAAATACAATCATCTCATGATTGGCTTTTGAGCACAATACTAACAATAGCAACTTGACTAAAAGTGGTCACGTGCACATTCTCTTGCTAGGGCCCCTTCACCAAAGGTCCACCTGGAGAAGGGGCGCCGATCATCTCAACAAAGTTCCCCAAATATGAGTTTCCATGGAGAGTCCTTGATAAAGAACCCTCCATCTTGTGGGTGGTACGTGGCAGGGTTCAGATCAAAAGAGCCAAGGACCTCTCACCGTTGGAGCCCTTCTTTGCCGGAGAAGTCCTTTTCACCATAGTGACGAAGTTACTCACTGAGAAGAAGATGGTATTCTCCATTGCTAGTGGCTACCAAGCAACGAGGAAAGGATGGTACTTCCATCCTAATGGAGAGAATTTTGGAAAGGTTGGATAAAGTAGAGAAACAGCTCTCCAGAAAACCAGTTTGGTCAAGGTTATTGGAAACCTTCACCGAAGATGAGTCCCCCTTTATTAGGGCAATAATGGGAGCCCCTATGCCCAGCGACTTCCGAGTACCGCGCTTGGAAACTTATGATGGGCGAAGTGACCCTTAGGCCCACCTAACAAAATGTTGGGTCTCGGGAGCCAAACAGCGNGGCCTCCTTCAAGTTCACTCAGTTACGAGCAACAAAGGAAAGTATCAAAGTATGTGACTCACATGTAGGGAACCTTGATGATCTTAGGTCGAAGGACTACATATACCATGATCACTATGAGAATCACTTATGACACTCATATAACGATCCATGTAGTGTTCTCATGGTGGGTCGGTCCAGTACACAAGTTCTCCAACTTGTACCCATATGTAGACTACATATCTCATATTAGTCTCCACATATGCTAGTCATTATGTATTATTGCAACCCGCTCCACAATAATACTAGACTAGGGACGTTTAAGAATATCATTATTTTAGGGTTACGATTATGTTTGTTAAGTTACGCAGAAACAAAACAACAAACATAATTGTTGGATTAATGCCTCAATAAAATATCATGACTCAATGTGCAAAAATACAATCATCTAATAATTGGCTTTTTGGCACAACACTAACACAAAATACAGAAGGAGTATGGTGTTGCATGGGGCTAATGATGCCACCCTCTGCAAATGCTTCGAGGTCACTTTATCCGGGCCAGCAACTACGTGGTACAACTCGTTGGTGCCCAGAACCATAATGGGCTTCTAGGAATTACCTATCGCCTTTACCCAACAATTCATAGGGAGCAGGCCGACAGCAAAGATGCTTTTCGAAATGTTCAATATAGCCCAAAGGAATGGGGAGACCATTTAGGACTATGTCGAGAGATTCAACAGGGAAGCACTGGGTGTTCCTGACTTTCGCTCTGAGATTTGAATCCTCACAATGATTAGAGGGCTGAGGAGGGACTCACAGCTCTTCTAAAAGTTCTCAAAAGATCCCCCTGACACTTTTGGTGAGTTCTATCGAAGGGCGGAGCAACACATGAGAGCTGAGGAACTGAGAATGAGAGGGCAAAAGTCTAATCATCACCAGTCTGAAGGCAATAATCATCAACCTCGGTATCAGTCCCAGGGAGGAGGTAGACCTTAGAAATCAAGGGCAAGAAAGCCAACGACATTCACCCCCCTCAACACTGTAAGGAAGAATATCCTTATCGCCTTTGAAAGGCAGGGAACTTCAATCAAATGTTCGAAGGCTATGACCTCAGATAACAGAAAGAACATGAAGAAGTATTGCTAATTTCACCGGGACCATGGGCACGATATCGAGGATTGCTTCCAATTGAGAAAGTAAGTCAAGTCCTTAATCAAACAAGTTCAACTTCGGTGCTATTTATGGATGTCGTTGCCTAAGGCCCGGGAAAAAGTAGAAGATGAGAGAAAGGGAGAAGATGAGGAGTATGATTCTAACAGGTGCTAAACTAATCGGAGCCCCAGAAAGCAACCCCCACCTTTGCCCGGGGTTATCCAAACCATAACCACAGGATTACCATTGGCTGAAAGAAAAAGGCAGGTGAGGGAGATTGTAATGACAGAGTTTGACAACCAGATGAACAAGTTGGCCCAAAGTGATGGGTCATTTGTGAAGTTCCCACATGACAATCCTCTCCTAATCATGGAAAGGATAAAAAATTGGGATGTGAAGAAGGTGCTCATTTATGATGGATCGAATGCCGATGTCCTGTTCTCCCACTTGTTGCCGAACTTGGGTATTTCCATGGGTGATCTTAAACTCGTGACCTCGTCCACCTTCAGCGCTGGTCCCTCGGAACTCCCAATGCTCGGAAGGATTGATCTGCCATTGATGCTAAAGGCACTTCAGTCCAAACCAAGGAAGAACTCTTTGCTTCCACTATGACAAGGTTCATCATCATAGATGTCCCATCTTCATATAATGCTATCCTCGGACGACAGACGCAGGGCAACCTTCACATTCGACCAGATGTGAAATACCTGATTGTCATGTTCGAGGCAAAGTAAGGCAATGTAGAAATATTCATTGATCAAGCTGGAGTAAGGAATGTATTCGTCAGAGTAAGACAGAATTTGATGAAAGTGCACATACAGACTTTGAGAGAGAAGAATGTGAGTGGTGAATATGCAATAGAAAGGGAAAGAAGTGATCTTGAAAAAATAGAAACAAAGGATGTAGAACTAAGCTACTTAAATGAGAGTTTCGTGGAGCCTAACTCTCGGGAATATATCAGACTTTGGCTTGTGAAGAAGACATGTTCGGCAAACTAGGACCTTAACTTCGGAAATGCTATCTAACGATGAATCAAAGATAAAAATTGACTTTGGAAGAAACTAACCTATTGAACAAAGGGAAACTGCTTTAAATGGTGGCCGAAAATCGTTCCACCGCTAAGACACTGCTACAAGCAAAAGAAAGCTAAGAAAAGCAAGAGAGTGCTTAGGGCAGATGAGTGAGGAGGCTTTAGGAAGGAATGGCTTTATATAGCTCGGAGAAGGCAGGTGAAGTGACACCATAATGACCCTCTATAGGCGAAGAGACGTAACCGATGTAACAGATGCAAAGGATAGCTAATGACCTGATGACACGTGTCACATGGCATGAAAAACAAGGGCATGCCTTTTGGTCTAGTAAGCTTTTGATGCGTTACCCGAGGTGACATGACTGATCAGTCAAAGGATAGGACAATCTATTTGCAAAAGGAATAAAAACCCTCAGGTCAGGGTTACTCCTTACGTGCTGAAGATGTGATCTCGCCAAAGATAAATTTGGCTTGGAGTATAAAATAACTCCTTAGGTGCCGAAGAGGTGACCCCGCAAAAACTAAAGTAACGTCCTCACCAAGGGTTTAAATTCAAAAAATGGAACACAAACAAAAGTCCAAGAGAATGCTGAGAGTTCAACATCATCAAAAGAAAGGATCTTGGACCAAAAAGCTAGTTAGGCTGAAGGGGCAACCTCGGCAGAAATGATTTCTTTTACCAAGGACAGCCTCAGCTTCCCAAGGGCAGGATTTTTGTAACATGTTCCCAAAATGATTAGTACCGAAGACACAACTTTGTTCTCTTGCAAGGGGACATGTGATAGCCGAAGTGCTATCGCCCACATGACCTTTTCATTGGCGAACCTAACACTACCCTCAGAAAGATACACGATCAACCTTGGGAGAATTCTCTACAGCACCCTTAGAAATATATACGACTGACTCCGGTAAAAAGACTCCTTGCCATCCTTTGGAACATAGGTTTATCACCCTTCGATGAAGAAATATACCCTGAAGATGATCTGCCCATCTGGAGGGCTTTTTTTAGTTGTAGTCGGGGGAAGTCCTTCTCTGAAGGGATCTCAGATCCCCTAAGGGGTCTTAAGGAGAAATGACAAATATAGTTGGGGGATCTCTGACAGAAACCTTGCACATGCCCTTACCCTCTGGGCATAATCGCCTATGTCTAGCTATAGACACCTCTCTCCGAAGATATGGACCGAATCTGGCTGAACACGTGTCCTAATTTACTAAGGCTGGGCATAATAGCCTCATCCCCTCAGCCTCCTATAAATACTCCGGGGAGGCTCCCAGGTAAAGAAGAAGGAAGTATCCTTCTTTTCTGTTCTATACTCTTAACTTTTAACTACTTCTCCCTTCGTATGCTGATTTGGGCGTTGGAGATCCCTCCCCCAGAAACACACTTTGAAGAGCTCCTATCCCTTGTTTTTCACGTGCTACAGCTACTACTCGGGCGAAGGTCTACCAGAGGTTCAACATGTCCTACATCGAGGATGTGCTAGAGCATCAATCATTTCCTCATTTTGTTTTCTTTTGCACTCTTATACTCTCAAGTTTTCTTTTTTTCTTCTATTTTTTAGTCAAATTTTTAGGCGCTTGTCTATTCTTTGTGTGGCTATTCCCATGGTGTTTCGTAGACACTAACTGATCGCCTCCAGCCAACTTTCTACAGTAAAGTGGGTTTTGTTTTCTTCCATTATTCTTTTGTTAAAGCATTCCCATGGCCGAAGTAGCTTCAAAGACAAAGGGGAATGGGGGAATCTTTTGACTTTTGCCGGAGCTGTGCTACTCTGAAGAAGGTAGAGAAGTGGCGGAAGAAGTACTTTTTTTTCTTGATAGCTAAAGTTCAGGTGCTGAGGAGTCGGGGTGGTTATTTGGTTTGTTTGGTTTTAACTGAACTGAATAAGTCGGTTTATTTTGTTTTCAGTTTTTGATGCTTACAAACCAAATAACACAAAATAGTGCTTAGGACCGAAGTTAAACCAAACCTCGGTTCAGGTGAAACCGAATTAACTAAAAAAATATAAAGAAGAGAATGAGACTAGCTTCTCCTGTACCAAGTTTCCATACATTTAGATTGAATAAACCCAAGAAAATTGGAAAAAATTAAGCTCATGTTGAAGCCAAAAACATGCAAATAATATCCAAACAAGTATGACTTAAAAATCCATAACATAGCTACATAAATAAACATAATAACCAAACATTAAGTCCTACAACTTCATAGCTACATAAATAAACATAACAGAACATGACATTATCTCAAGTCTCTTATAGATTGTAGTTGACATAAACATAATTGAATGCGAGCCATAATAACCAAAAAAGTTCTAAATAGACAAGACAATATCTCAAGGCTCAAGCAACAAGCATTGAACATGAAACAATTGCACCATTCCCACGGGTAACTTGATCACAACTCAAGTTCAATCTTTCCTACAAACTTTAGCAATTAAACCAATCAATCAACCACCACCAATTATTTAGAAAAATGGATAAAAAACTATAAGTTTAGTAATGATATTGATACCTACCTTAAAAATTCTAATCAACATTTAGATATCAATTACAGTATTCCCCCTAGATGTTGATAGCCAAACGCTATCGCCTCGATCTGGCCGAACTCCCTGCCACAAGAATGGCCAGAAGAAGCTGGCGCTACCCGAAAAAAGGTGTGATC